>SJYT01019976.1:17711-64205 GCA_006410635.1 Cephalophus harveyi | reverse complement strand
TCCAAGGCAAACCATTCAATATCACAGTAATCCAAGTCTATGCCCCAACCAGTAACGCTGAAGAAGCTGAAGTTGAACGGTTCTATGAAGACCTACAAGACCTTATAGAACTAACACCCAAAAAAGATGTCCTTTTCATTATAGGGGACTGGAATGCAAAAGTAGGAAGTCAAGAAACACCTGGAGTAACAGGCAAATTTGGTCTTGGAGTACAGAATGAAGCAGGGCAAAGGCTAATAGAGTTTTGCCAACAGAATGCATTGGTCATAGCAAACACCCTTTCCAACAACACAAGAGAAGACTCTTACACATGGACATCACCAGATGGTCGACACCAAAATCAGATTTATTATATTCTTTTACAGTCAGCAAAAACAAGACCAGGAGCTGACTATGACTCAGATCATGAACTCCTTATTGCCAAATTCAGACTTAAACTGAAGAAAGTAGGGAAAACCACTAGACCGTTCAGGTACGACCTACATCAAATCCCTTATGATTATACAGTGGAAGTGAGAAACAGAATTAAGGGACTAGATCTGATAGAGGGCCCGATGAACTGTGGACGGAGGTTAGTGACATTGTACAGGAGACAGGGATCAAGACCATCCCCATGGATGAACTCCAGGAGTTGGTGATGGACAGGGAGGCCTGGTGTGCTGTGATTCATGGGGTCGCAAAGAGTTGGACACGACTGAGCGACTGAATTGAACTGATAGTTTTCCTATTTAAATTCCATTGATTTCAGCTCTTGATTGTTTCCTTCCTTCTGCTTGTTTTGGGTTTATTTTTTTTTTCTAGTTCCCTGATGTGAAAATTTCAATCATTCACTTGAGACTTTTCTTCATTTCAAATCTAAGCATTTAGTGTTATAAATTTCTCTCTCAGCACTGCTTTAGCTGCATGTTACATTTGTCTGTATTGTATATTTCAATTTTCACTCGGTTCTTTATATATGTTAGAAATTTCCTTTGAGGCTTTCTCATTGATCCACAGATTATTTAGAAGTGTGCTGTATGATTTCACGTATTTAGAGACTGTCCTGTTGTCTTTCTGTTCCTTGTTTATAGTTTATTTCCACTGCACTCAGAAAATAAACTATCTAATTTCAAATTTTTTAAAGTTGCTGAGGTCTGTTATATGGCCATGCCTATGGTCTATCTTGCTAAGTGTTCTGAGGGTGCTTGGGTAAAAAAGTGCATTCTGCTCTTTTGGGGTAGAGTATTCTATACAAAGAGCATGTGTGCATGAGTGCCAAGTCGCTTCAATTGTGTCTGACTCTTTGTGACCCTGTGGACTGTATCCCACCAGGGTCCTCTGTCCATAGGATTCTCCAGGCAAGAATACTGGAGTGGGTTGCCAAGCCATCTTCCAGGGGATCTTCTCTACCCAGGGATCAAACCTACATCTCTTATGTCTCCTGTACTGGCAGGTGGGTTCTTTACCATGAGCACCACCTGGGAAGCCCATCTATACAAAGAGATGTACTTTGAGAATAGCATTAAAACAAAACATGTATATTACCATATGTAAAATAGATGACCAGTGCAAATTCTATGCATGGAGCATGGTACCCAAAGCTGGTGCTCTGGGACAATCCAGAGGGATGGGGTGGGCAGGCAGGAGGGAGGGGGGTTCAGGGTGGTGGGAACACATGTACACCCATGGCTGATTCATGTAGATGTATGGTGAAAGATGTGTATAAGAGACAGTAAAGGCACTAACCATAGGAGAAGAGGAATGTAGAGTAACGATGGTCTCAACTCTAGAATTTTCTCTAGACTATTTAAGGAGGCTGGGATTGCACATGGAAGGAATATAACACCAAAAGGAAGGCCTGCCTGTTCCAAACCACTCCCTTCCCAGCCTGCCATGTGCCTGAGACACCCACCAATTGAACTGTTTCTGTAAGTCATGGAAGGTTTCTGCTTTAATGGTTTTTTTGTGAGAGAACAAAGTAAATGGTCACCAGTCCTTAACACTTTAGCATTACTTTAATTTGTCAGATTTAGTATTAATAGACATCTGAGGAAATGGGACACTGAAAAGAAAAAATTTGATTGGGAGGGGTGCTGGGAAGGGAAGAAGCTGGAGTATTTCTCAATGGGAGCCACACTGGCATTTGGGGTAGACGATTCTTTCCTGTGTGGGTCTCACCTACATATCACAAGACGTTAAGCCCCTCTGCTCTTGCTAAGTCACTTTAGTCGTGTCCGACTCTGTGCGACCCCAGAGACGGCAGCCCACCAGGCTCCCCCGTCCCTGGAATTCTCCAGGCAAGAACACTGGAGTGGGTTGCCATTTCCTTCTCCAGTGCATTAAAGTGAAAAGTGAAAGTGAAGTACGTCAGTCGTATCCAACTCTTCGCGACCCCAGGGACTGCAGCCTACCAGGCTCCTTCGTCCATGGGATTTTCCAGGCAAGAGTACAGAGTGGGGTGCCCCTCTAGACACCATCTACTAAGCATCAGTAGTGACTCTCATTTATAACAATTAGACCAACAGTTTGCTCATTTGCAAATGTGCTCCTAAGGAGATTAAACACCCTCACTTCACCAATATTTGAAAAGCATTGGATATAATACTATCTGTAGAGGCCAAGCTAGAAGAATCTAAGCAGCCATGGAGTACAATGATACTAGGTTCTAGAAAGAAGTTGTTCACATTATATGGGTGTTAGAGAGATGAAGATGGCACAGGGTTTCTTCCACTGTGGCTATCGTAGATGAGTATGTGTTGTTTGAGAGACTCGTGCTAAGTAGGTTCCATGCCTGTCCTGTTCATGGGTAGGTAAGGTCCCTGTATTAATAATTTTTTCCAGTGACTAACTGAATGAAGAGGCAGCCATTCATAATAAGGGATCCAAAACTTCCAAGCTAGCCTGCCTGTTCTGGGGTCTAGCATCTTCAGCTGTGACTCTTGCTGAGGAACTGACTATCTGAATCTGTCCATGTCTTCTGAAAGGAGGGCTTCTCTAAAAGAAAGACCATGCTAATGAATATCCTTTGGCCACCTGATGCGAAAAGTCAACTCATTGGAGAAGACACTGATGCTGGGAAAGACTGAGGGCAGGAGGAGAAGGGGGCGGCAGAGGACAAGATGGTTGGATGGCATCACCAGCTCAATGGACAGGAGTTTGAGCAAACTCTGGGAGACAGTAAAGGACAGGGAAGCCTGGCGTGCTGCAGTCCATGGGCTCGCAAAGAGTTGAACACAACTTAGTGACTGAACAACAACAAATGAATATCCTGGCACCTGGTCAGAAGACTTATGGAATACTTCCATAGCCTCTATTCACAAAGGAACCCCATGGACGGGGTAGTCCCTAGGAGATAATATTCTCCCCTGGTACTGAGAAGTACTAGGTCTTGGAGTCAACTGCTCCTTTAATACAATGATCTTGGGGGAGCAGAAGATGAGCTTATTGCAAGAGTCGACCACTGCCTTGCTCAAGGCAGCAATAGAGCCTGAAACTTTTAGAGGAAGATGGAAGGAATTCCAGACATAGGCATGAGAAAGCAGACTCAAGACTGTCTCAAGGCTTCCCTGGTGGCTCAGTGGTAAAGAATCTGCCTGCCAATGGAAGAGACACGGGGTGGATCCCTGATCTGGGAAGATCCCACATGCTGTGGAGCAACTATGCCTGTGCACCACAGTTATGGAGCCTGTACTCTAGAGCCCGGGACCTGCAACTATGGAGCCCACACACTGCAGCTACTGAAGCCCTCACACCCTAGAGCCCACGCTCCGCAACAAGAGAAGCCACTGCGAGAAGCCTGCATACTGCAATGAAGAGTAGCCCCTGCTCATTGCAACTAGGGAAAAGGCCCATACAGCAACGAAGACTCATCACAGCCAAAAAAAAAAGAGACTGTCTCACCTGCCAGGGGCTTGTGCTGATCTCAACTGCTGCCAAACTGACCCTCCTATCCCACTTCGAAAATCTGGTGCCACTAGCCTAGAGACTCCAAACAATGAGCGGGTCCAATAGTACAGGTGTCACTGCCGGAGAGGTCCAACTACATCTTCCCCAAGCATCTCTTGCATGCACCAGTTTTAGACACTGACTGCCTTTTTCTCAGTATTGAGGCATGGGCTGTGCTGTGTTTGAGCAGAAATGGGTGGATCTGAGGACTGAATGCTACAAGGTATACTGCCCACGTAGAAGAATATTACTGTTCTACCATAGTTTGAAGAGAGGCACCGAGTGATTCAAATACTTGTGTGACCCCATGGACTGTAGCCCATAAGGCTCCTCTGTCCATAGAATTCTCCAGGCAAGAATACTGTAGTGTGTTGCCATTCCCTTCTCCAGGGGATCTTCTCGACCCAGGGATCAAACCCAGGTCTCCTGTATTGCAGGCAGGCTGTTTACCATCTGAGCCACCAGGGAAGCCCGTCTAAGGTAACCAGTACTGGACAAAACTGTTGAACTTTGACTAGAGGGTGGCGCTGATAGAGTCTCCTCTTGAACGATGTTTCCTGCTGAACAAATGTTCAGGACCTTTGGTACAAACAGGAGTCAGCACCTCCAAAAGCTCAGAAGTGACACTGGCGCTCCTTCTTCTCCACCTCCACCCTTGGGCCTCCTCCAGCCCTCTCAACTTCCTTCTCTCCCTATCTTCTATCATCACTACCCTTGCTTTCCTTCAAGGCCCAACTCAACTATATCCAAACCACACTGATTTGTCTCTTCTCTGAACTCCTTGTTTTGGATCATACATCCTTTTAAAAATCTGATGAAAGCTACAAAATTTTTCCCCCTCAAGGAGTATGTATTAGCATACATGCTTGCACACTCACATGCATAAATGTGCACACATATGTCCCCCTCCCCCAACACACACATAAACCACACACATTTGAGTATATTCATCTTAGTCTTTAGACTGATTTAAAGAAGGAATTACTCTTAAGGCCAGATGAAAAAAAAAATCTAGGAATAGGCAACTTGCAAGTAGAATCAGCCTCCTCTTTCATCCACCCTCCCCCAGTTAGCTCTTACCCAGACCCTAGCCTCCCTTCCAGTCCCTTATCCTCTAGCCTCCAGCTGCCTCTGATTCCCCAGGGTTCATTACTACTTTGCCCTTACCCACCCATGTAGGGAGTCTCATTCTATTAGGACTCAGTCTGGCACAATGAGCTAGCTCACTTGACAAGCAGTGTCTAGATACTAAGTTTCACAGAGATCTGCAGATCCGCTAGGACACATATTTGAACTAGGGTTTTCTGAAAATAACAAGGAGAGATCTGGAGGGGGGAGAAGCCCTTTCAGAACTACTGCTCATTTCACCTAAGAAAGGCCCTTCCTGCCTACCCTAGAATACATGATATACTTGATGCTGACCTACACAGAATGGAGGTCACAGGCCATAACTAAATATGAGGAGAGGACAAAGGCTGTCACTTAGATGATGATCTTCCCTAAACAGCTATCTCCAAACTTCTAGTATCTGAGGCTCTGCTCCTGTTGCCACTGGCTTACCATTCCTTCTTCACACACTGCCCCCAACAGTTTATGTCAGAACTACTGAAGGGGAATAGTTCATGGGGAAAAAGTTCTTACAGAAACTGGTTGTGACTCCTCCTTATGGAAGAATGTCCACTGAATGGAGAGCTTGTTCAGTGAGGCCACAGTGGTGGTGTAGGTGCAGATGAGAGTGACATCAGATCCAACAGTCACATTCACAAAACTGTCTGGGATGGTCACTTGCACTCCATTAACTCGACCTGAAAAGAATCATCAAAAAACAATAGTACACCTTCACATTCTAGTGACATTTTTTCATTACAAAGCACTTTCAATGACATCTTGAGGAGAATGTAGAATGAACCATGTCTGAAAGTCAAGCAAGCAACTGGCATGGGGTAGGAGAATTTCTAACTAATTACAGTGTGAAGATCTTCAACTCCTACGTGGTGGTGAGTTAACAATACTGAATTGAGAATTTCTTCTGTGTGAGTATGGCCTGACATGGAAGTTCTTAAAGTGTTGTCCAGAGACCCAAAAAGTCTGCAATGAGACTTTCTGCATTGAGAACAACCAATGCAGTTGGCCCAGGGCTGATGAAGTTCCTTGGATGTGGCACATTCAGTTTTAAAACCAGGTAAGTCTTGAGTAAGAGATGCTGGTTTTGCTAGGACTTTTTAGTGCTTAAACCAGGAAAGTCCCAAGAAAACTAAATGAGTTGGTTATCCTAGCCCTAAGACCATTTTAGGGCGGCTACAAGATCGACAGTGGTAAAGAATATGCTTGCCAATGCAGGAGATGCAGGTTTGACCCCTGGGTTGGGAAGATCCTCTGGAGGAGGAAATGACAATCCACTCCAGTGTTCTTTCCTGGAAAATTCCATGGACAGAAGAGTCTGACAGGCTATAGTCCATGGGGTCGTAAAGTCAGACACAGCTGAGGAACTTAGTGCAGGCACAAGATCAAAATCATGTTCATAATATTTTTGTATGTCTTTGTCTGGTTTTTGTATCAGGTTAATACTAGTCTCAAAAACAAGTTTGAGATGTTCCCTCCTCTTCTTTTAATTTTTGGAAAAAAAATGTATAAAATTGTTAATTATTTTTTAAACATTTGGTAGAATTGTACAGTGAAAGTATCTAGGCCTGAAGATTTCTTTTTCAGGAGGTTTTTAAATTATGAATTCAATTTCCTTAATGATTATAGCGATAGTCAGACAATACATCTTATATTGAGTGAGTTTTAGTACTTTGTTGTTTTTGAGGAACTGATCAATTTCTTCTAAGTCATCAAATAAGTGAATAAAGTTGCTCATAGTATTCCCTTATTGTATTTTTAATGGCTGCAGGATATATAGTGATATCCCATATTTCATTTCTGATATTGGCAATTTGTGTCTTATCTCTTTTTATTTTTACCAATCTTGTTAGAGGTTTATCAACTTTTTTCAAAAAAACAGACTTTATTTCATTTAATTTTTTCTATAGTTTTCTTATAACTATAGAGGGTTATAGGTGTGAGGCGAGGAGTAGCCCCTCTTGGCCACGCTTCTGCGTGGTCTGTCGCAGCCAAGAGTGCCAGGCTCCGATGGCACAGGAGCGGCCTAGAGGAGCTACAGGTCAGGGGTGAGATCAGGGTGGCGGCCAAGAGGAGCTGCACCGCGTCCAAAGAGCAGCAGCTGCGTGGGTGCAGGAGGGCCGAGAGAAGCTACCCCAGGTACAGGTGAAAACCGCCACAATATTGTAAAGTAATTAGCCTCCAATTAAAATTAATTAATTAATTTTAAAAAACACTATGAATACTCACCAAGACAGACCATATTCTGGGCCATAAAGCAAATCTTAACAATTTTAAAAGAACAGAAATCAAACACTAGCTGCTCTCAGACCACAATGAAAATAAAGCAGAAATCAATAACAGAAAAGATTACTTGAAAGTCCCAAAATACTAGGAGATTAAACAACATGCTTCTAAATAACATATGGGTCAAAGAAAAAAATCTCAGGAGAAATTTTAAAATATTTTTTAACTAGATAAAAATGAAAATACAACTTATCAAAATTTATGATATGCTGCCAAAACAGTGCTTAGAGGAAGATTTACAACACTGAATGTGAAAGCTCTAAAATCAATCATCTGAGCTTGTTCCTTAGGAAACTAGAAAAAGAAGAGTAATAAACAATAAGGTCCTATTGTATAGCACAGGGAGCTATACTCAGTATCCAGTGATAAACCATAATGGAAAAGAATATGAAAAAGAATATATATGTATAACTGAACAACTTTGCTGTACAGCAGAAATTAATACATTGTAAATCAACTATATTTCCATAAAATTAAAAAAATTTTTAGGAGTATATTAAATTCAAAGTAAGCAGAAGAAAAGAAATAATGAAAATTAGAGTAGAAATCAATGAAACTGAAAACAGGAAATAAATAGACAAAACCAAAGAAACCAAAACTGGTTATCTGAAAAGATAAAGAAAATTGATAAAGCTTTAGTTAGGCTAACTAAGAAAAAAATACAAAGGATATAATTACTAATAAAAGAGGGGCCATCACTGTAGATACCATGGACATTAAAAGGATTAATAAAAGAATACCAGGAACAAATCTGTGCCCACAAATTTGACAACCTAGATGAAATGGCCCAATTTCTTGAAAGACACAATCTGCCAAAACTCACACAAAAAGTAGACAACTGGAACAGGCCTATGTCTATTCTGTATCTATGAAAGAAATTGAATCAATAATTTAAAACTTTCCAAAATAGAAAGCACCAGGTTCAGATGGGTTCACTGGTGAATTCTACCTAATATTTAAGGAAGAAACTGTATCAACTCTCTACAATCTCCTTTAGAAAACAGAACAAAGGGAATGCTTCCTAACTCATCCTAAGATCCAATATCGTCCTAATACTAAAACCAGAAAAAGATATTACAAGAAAACTATAGACCAATATGTCTTATGAATACAGATGCAAAAATCCTCAACAAAATATTAACAAATCAAATCCAACAATGAGTAAAAAGGATTTCTACACCAAGACCAAGTGTGATTTATACCAAGCATGCAAGTGTGGTTCAACACTTGAAAATCAATTCATTATCACAGAAATAGGCTAAAGAAAAAAAAAATCACGTGAGCATATCAATATATGCAGAGAAAGCCTTTGACAAAGTCTAACATGTATTCATGATAAAGACTGTCAGTAAACTAAGAATAGAGGACTTATTCAATTTGATGTAGAACGGCTACAAAATTCCTACAGCTAATATCATACATAATGGTGAAAAACTAGAAGCTTTCCTACTAAGATCAGGAACAAGGCAAGGATATCCCCTCTCATCACTCCTTATGAGTCTTATACTGGAAGTCCTAGCTGATGTAATAAGACACAAAAAGGAAATAAAAGGTATATGGATTGTGAGAAATGACAGATGACATGCTGCTTATGCAGAAAATCCAAAAGAATCAGCAAAAAACCGCCTGGAACTAGTAAGTTCAAGATACAAGGTTAATGTACAAAACTTTATTGCTTTCCTGTATACTAGCAATGAACAAGTAGAATTTGAAATTAAAAACACAATGGGATAAATTAGGAGCTTGGAATGAACACACACACACTACTGTACATAAGACAGGTAAGCAAAATGGACCTTCTCTATAGCACAAGGAACTCTATTCAATATTCTTGGATAATCTATATGAGAAAATAATCTGAAAAAGAATGAATATATGTGTATTTGTAACTGAATCACTTTGTCATACACCTGAAACTAACACAACATTGTAAATCAACTATGCTCCAATAAAATTAAAAGAATACACAACCATTTATATAAAATACACAAAATTTAAATAAAATACTTAAGTCTAACAAAATATGTACAAGTCTATATGAAGAAAACATGAAAAAAGAATTAATAAATGGAGAGACATTTCAGGTCTAAGGATAGGAAAACAATATTGTCAAGATGTCAGTTCTTCCCAACTTGATCTATAGACTCAGTGTAATCCCAATCAAAATCCCAGCAAGTTATCACGTGGATATCAATTAAGTTACTCCAAAGTTTATATGGAGAGACCAAAGACCCAGAATAATCAACACAAAATACTAAAGGAGAAGAACAAAGTTGGAGCACTGATATTACCAACTTTAAGACTTCCTATAAAGCTACAGTAATCAAGACCATGTAGTACTGATGAAGCAATAGACAAATAGATCAATGGACCAGAATAGAGAGGCTAGAAACAGACTCACATAAATATAGTCAACTGATCTTTGACAAAGGAGCAAAGGCAACACAATGGAGGAAAGAAAATCTCAGCAAACGGTGCTGGAACAATGGATGTCCATGGGCAAAATAATAATCTATTCGTAGATCTTACACATTTCACAAAATTATTTCAAAATGGATCACAGATCTAACCATAAAAAGCAAAACTAAAAAACTCCTCAAACATAGACAGCATTGGAGAAAAATCTAGATGACCTTGGATTTGATGATGACTTTAGAAACAATACCAAAGGCATGATCCATGAAAGAAAAAGTTGACAAACTGAACTTCATTAAAACTGAAACTGCTCTGTGAAAGACACTGTCAAGAGAACTCTTAAAACTCAGTAATAGGCAGACAACTGGATTTAAAAAATGGACTAATGTATGGCAAAACCAATACGGTATTGTAAAGTAAAATAAAGTAAAAATAAAATTTAAAAAAATAAATAAAAAATAAATCCAGCTTGAAAAAAGAAAAAGGACTAAGTACCATCAAGAGACATCTCACCAAAGGTAATATATAGATGGCAAATGAGCATATGAAAAGATGATCCCCATTGTATGTCATCAGAGAAATGCTAATTAAAACAACATTACAGGGAGTACTTCCCTGGCAGTCCAGTGGTTAAGACTCCAGGCGTCTAATGCATGGGGTGCCGGTTGGAGCTTTGGTTGGGGAACTAAGATCCCACATGGCACAGCCAAAAAAAGATATTTTTAAAAATTAAAAAAATTCACAACACACAATGGTGATGAGGATGTGGAGCAACAGAAACTCTCATTTGTTGCTGGTGGAAAGGCCAAATGGTACAGCCACTTTGAGACAGTTTGGTGGTTTCTTACAAAACTAAACTTACTCTGACCACACTATCCATCAATTGTGTTCCTTGATATTTAACCAAAGACCCATATGTCCACGCAAAAAAATATGCACAGAGATGTTTACAGAAGATTTATTTATAACTGCTTGGAAGCAACCAAAATGTCCTTCAGTAGGTGAATGGATTAAACAACTGTGGTATATCCAGACAATGCAATGTTACTCAGTGCTGAAAATCAATGAGTTATCAAGCCATGAAAAGACATGGAGAAATCTTAAATGCATATTCTTAAGTTAAAGAAGTCAATCTGAAAAGGCTACACACTGTGTGATTCCAACTTAAGTGACATTCTGGAAAAGGCAAAACTATGGAGACAGTAAATAGATCAATGGTTGCAAGGTGCTGGTATAGAGGAAAGCATCAACAGGTAGAGCAAAAAGGATTTTTAGGACAGTGAAAATACTCTGTACAATAATATAATGGTGGATATACGTAATTATACATTTATCAAAACCTATAGACACTTTGTCTATTACGTTAGGAAACTCCTATTTTAAATCTTTCATTTTAGCAGACAGTCCATTTTACTTGTGCTCTGTGCACAGGTCTCAGCCTACTTTGTGGGCTGTATTTCTAATGCTAGTTTAATTTTTGGTCTTTGTGGTATTGTTTTGGTCTTTTTGGTTATCTGGAGTCAGCAGGGCTTCTATACATTGCTGACCCTGTTGCCTGAGTGGGTGGAAGCATTTCCCCAGGTCAGGCTGCTGGGTATCACTCAGCGGGGGATAGGTATGGCAAGACACTCCTACTGGAACCCCCCAGCTGCTCTGGTGTCTCTGTTTGGGGGACGAGAGACAAAGAGCCTTCTAGAACCAGGTACTTGCTGTGACTTCATCCCTCTTTTCTGTTCCACCCACCCACCTCAGTATCGCTAGGTGAAAGTAGGGAGTCTCAGGCCCAGTGAGGAAGGAGATTGTCTACTATTGTTGGCAGGACTCCCGATGATTTCCCCCTTGCCAGCGTGTTTAGCTCATCTGATGTCAGAGGGACTTCCACTCATTCTGGGTTCCCGTTCTCCTTTGGGTAAAGAGACATAAGACATCCTGCCTCTCTGTTGTTTCCAGGGTCCCAAGCAAGTTTGCTTTCTTTCTTCTTTTTTAAAAAATGTGATTCATTCCTTTACTCTTGGCTGCGCTGGGTCTTCGCTGCTGTGCAGGCGGCTCTCTAGCTGGGGAGAGAGGCGGCTGCCCGGCAGCTGCAGTGCGCAGGCTTCTTCACTGCGGTGGCTTCTCTTGTTGTGGGGCAAGGGCTCTAGAGCACAGGCTCAACAGTTGTGGCACACGGGCTTAGTTGCTCAGCGGCATGCGGGATCTTCCCAGATCAGGGGTCAAACCCACGTCTCCTGCATTGGCAGGTGGATTCTTCATCACTAAGCTACCAGGGAAAGCCCTGCTTTCTTCTTAATATCGTTCTGAGTTCTCCTTTGGTCATCTCTTGCATTATTTCCAGGGAGGGTTTATACTTGTGCTTAGCAGGGAAGTGCAAGGAGAAACAGATCTGTGTCATTTTGTCCAAACCAGAAATCTCCTTCAAGATTTAAGATTGTAAAAAGGGCCTGAGACCACGATGTTTGAGAACTGTTGACCTTACAAAAGAATCTGCTGCCCATATGATCTGGAGGAACACCAAAGAGCTTCCTACTCCAAAATTCAGCCTACCAGTGTACTTGAAATCCTTAATTCTATGCAAGCATTTTCCCAAGGGATGTTACAGGCGATGTTACTTTGGATAACACTATAGAGGCATAGTATCTTCCCTGGTGGATCAGATGGTAAAGTGTCCACCTACAATGCAGGAGATCCAGGTTCGATCCCTGGGTTGGGAAGATCCTCTGGAGAAGGAAATGGCAACCCACTCCAGTACTCTTGCCTGGAAAATCCCATGGACAGAGGAGCACGGTAGCCTACAGTCCATGGGGTGGCAAAGAGTTGGACATGGCTGAGTGACTTCACTTTCACTTTATAGAGGCATTAGCTCATTTGAATAACTGGTTATTATCCATTGCAAAGTCAGAGTATAGAATATAGAAACTCTCCAGGGTGGAACATGACTGTCAGGCAGGTGTTAAAAAATGGTCAAGTTTAAAAGATGCTCTCTATGCTGCAGGGGGGCTAGAATGAGAACGCTAGCTACCCTCAGTGTTGGGATAGGATGAAGATACAGGAAGATCAGAGAAAACAGTACAGAAAACAAATTCCTGGCCCCCTTCCCAAAGATGACTTTAATTTTATTTTTTCTTAGTGACAGTGGTCAGGCAAAAGGAACTCAGGGATTTAACAAACATTTTGAAAATTTTAAAGAAAAGCAAACTATTGTACTGATTACTCCTAGTTTCCTGGACTCAATAGCCATGTTCTCTGTCACAGCCAGGTCATCTGATCCAGTTGCTTCTCTCCCAGAGTTGGCTGTTTGCATCAGTGTCTTGATGAATTGAGAGAAGTATTTTAGGGTAAGCACTTATGCAGCATCTTCTGACTCCATGCAGTTTTCCCTCTCCTAATGTTCTCCTTCCTATGCATTCCTGGTTCCCATAACACCTCCTCCCAAAACAAAGTTGGAGTGCAGAAAGCAGCTACTCTTTTTGATGGAAAATTCACTGAAGATCGCTAAGTGACTCTCCTGCCCTCAAAAGCCCATTTCTTTTCTCCTGGAAGTTAGGCACATCCATCCCTGGCTATGCGCAAATAGTGATTTCCAAATGTCTTTAAAGCATCCAAAATTAAAGGGATAGAATGAGGATTTGGTGACCATTAAAGTTACCATAAACTTTCCTCTAAAAAAGGGATTTTGAAGATATTATTTGGCCGTCATTTTTGTCCTCTAGTTTACATCCCAAAATCTACTATGGAATTGAAGTAAAGTGAAGTGAAAGTCACTCAGTCATGTCCGACTCTTTGCAACCCCATGTACTATACAGTCCATAGAATTCTCCAGGCCAGAATACTGGAGTGGGAAGCCTTTCCCTTCTCCAGGGGATCTTCCCAAACCAGGGGTCGAACCCAGGTCTCCTGCATTGCAGGTCGATTTCTTACCAGCTGAGCTGTAAGGGAAGCTCATTATGGGATTGGGTAATGGTAATAACTTTTGATAGGTAAAGTAAAAAAAAAAAAAACACAAAACTAAACAGGAAAGTCTCTAAGGGCTGGGATTGGGTAATGGTAATAACTTTTGATAGGTAAAGTAAAAAAACACTCACACACACACACACACACAAAACAAAACAGAAAAGTCTCTAAGGGCTGCTCTCAACAAAAGTGCCTGAAGGCAGAGTAAACACAATTCTCACACAAAGCAAGCCATGGAAAAAGTCGTGATGCCTATCAACTAATATCTGCTGAGCACCTATTTTATGCCATGAACAGCACTAACACAGGGGAAAAAATAATGAACAAGACAGGCACAATCTCTGCCTGCCATGTCAATGCACCATGAACCACTTATATAGCACAGACCAGAATGGAGGCAAATGAAAATCAAGGAGTTGGTAACAATCTGATTTAAATATTTTCAACATATTTTTAATAGAAGCCATATAAATATGGCGCTAGTGGTAAAGAACTAGCCTGCCAATGCAGGAGATTCAAGAGTCATGGGTTCTATCCCTGGATCTGGAAGATCCCCTGGAGGAGGGCACAGCAATGCACTCCAGTACTTGAAGCCTGGCAGACAGAGAAGCCTGGGTGTCCACAGGGACGCACAGAGTCGGACACAACTGAAGCAGTTTAGCACATATAAATATGTACATTGAGATGTATAAAAGCTCAATAGTAACACCTCAGAATAAGTACAGTAACCTCCAAATCTATTGTGAGACAAAATATTTTTAAGGATACAACATGTTGTTCTGTAAATAGGTAACAATTGGCAAGGCAATGTTTCCAGACCATTTTTATTGCCCTGATTCCCAATACTCAGCACCATAATCAATCCTTAAACTCTGAAGAAAAGACAGTTTTCAGAAACTGTCCATCTCTAATATAATGACAATGCACTTCAGAGCTAAGAGTTATATATTTCCAGATGAACTTTTTAAAAATGTCACATCATTCTATTAGTGAACATTACTTAAGCCTCTAAGATCACTGCCTAGTCCAGCACTGTCCAATAGAACTTTCCGTGATGAAAGTAGCCATTGAAAGTGAAAAAGTAAAACTGTTAGTTGCTTAGTTGTTGTGTTCAACTCTTTGTGACCCCAGCAGTTAGGACTTCATGCTTTCACTGCTGAGGGCATGAAAGTGTTAGTCCACCAGTCTCCTATGTCCATGGGATTTCCCAGGCAAGAAATACTGGAGTGGGTTACCATTTCCTTCTTCAGGGGATCTTCCTGACCCAGGGATTGAACCCAAGTCTCCTGAATTGCAAGCGAATTCTTTACTGTCTGAGCCACCCCCTGGGGAAGCCCATTACCCACATGCAGTTATGGAGCACCTAAAGTGTTGCTAGTGCAACTGAAGAACTGAATTTCTTATTTTATTTAATTTGAATTAAGTTATATGTAAATAGCCACATGTGGATAGTGAAAAGTAAAATTTAGTTAAACTGAAAGTGATTCTGTGTGTGTCAGGGGAAAAAAAATGTTCTCTTTCTTTGGATTCATTTAGTCTAAATTTAGAAATTATTTATAAATTGAAGAAGGAAAAAAAAAACCCTATACATTCACAAGACTGACTGTACAGCAAACTAAAGATTAGCACCTGATTTAAATAAAACTGACGACTGCAATTTCACTCACTGACCTGGCTGAATTAAAAAAACACCCCCCAACCCAAAGAACACATATGTGGTTGAAATATGTGTGACTGCTTTTAAAAATCAGTGCATCTTATTAAAGGAAAATAATCCAAGGTGTATACACTTGAGTTAATCAACACTCTAAACAGATTTTAAATGCCTCATGTTTTGGTAATGATTGTGCATTCATCTATTTAATGCCTACAATGTGACAGGCTCTTTGCTTAGGGGGATTATTATTCTAACATACCAAACAGACAAATTGACCTGTTGCAATTTAAGTGATTTAATTTCAAGCTGCTGCTGCTAAGTCACTTCAGTCGTGTCCGACTCTGTGAGACTCCATAGACGGCAGCCCACCAGGCTCCCCGGTTCCTGGGATTCTCCAGGCAAGAACACTGGAGTGGGTTGCCATTTCCTTCTCCAATGCATGAAAGTGAAAAGTGAAAGTGAAGTCGGTCAGTCGTGTCAGACTCTTAGCGACCTCATGGACTGCAGCCCACCAGGCTCCTCGGTCCATGGGATTTTTCCAGGCAAGAGTACCGGAGCGGGGTGCCATTGCCTTCTCCTAATTTCAAGCAACTTCATGTAAAATTGCTTCATTTTTGAGTTAGGCAATAATCAAGTGATCACTAACTTTATGGATCTGACTAAAGTTCAAATATATTATTGCATTAAAATGCATAGCACATACCTTGTGAAAATGCAAACAATATTAACATATCTTTCAAACAGGTGACTATACTACAAGCATCTAAAATGATATGCTTGAACTTTTTGAAGATTTTTTCAATAAAATTATTTTCCTGAAGTGGAATATACCTGACTTCCTTAGAAGTCAGTAGAAAGGCTTTCATTAAAATAGAATCTGTCTTGCTTAGTTGTCCAAAAAATCCATTTTATATATGTATGTGAAAATCATTTCTGAATGTTTGGGGTTTGAGAAGGTAACTCACTCTTTTGTTTTTCTACCTTTATTCAGATATAATTTACATATAACACTGTATAAGTTTAAGCTGTACAAAGTGTCTATTTGACATATATTGCAAAATGATTACCACCAAAGCATTAACTAACACTTTCATCACATCACATAATTACCATTTCTTTTTTGTGACGACAATATTTAAGATCTACTCTCTAAATAACTTTCAAGTATACAGTATTGTCAATTATAATCATCATGCTGTACATTAGATCCCTAGTTCTTACACATCTTCTAACCGAAAGTTTGTACTGTTTGATCAATTTCACCCCCATTATCCCACAACCACCACCCCTGGTATGAATTCAGGTTGTTGTTTTTTCAGATTCCACATATGAGTGAGATCATACAGTGTTTGTCTTTCTCTGACTTATCTCACTTAGCATAATGTCCTTAAGGCCCATCCATGTCACAAATGGCAGGATTTCAGAAGGTAATTAATTTTCAGTAAACATTTCCTATGTGCCCACTATGTGCCAAGCACCATGCTTGACACCAAAAATGTGACATTCTTCCTGACCAGGAAACAAGTTCAGATAACACATCAAATTGCACATTGATGGAAACACGACCAGCTGCCTCACAGCCATTTCTGGATCAACTGATGGACACTACTAATACCAGGCATAGCTTACTGAATTCTTTCTCTGACTTCCATACATATGTAAGCACTGCTGCAAACAACAATATATTGTACCATATTTCCATTCTATCTGCTAGACTGACGCTACCACATTTTGTTGGGCCAGCTAGATTATATATGTACACTATGCATTAGCAAAATCAGTTAGACAGTAACTTAAAAATAAAGGCTCTGAAGTATTTATTGGTAACCCTGGGCTTTGTTCAGAAAGTCACAGTCAAGTAAGATCCTGAGATCATCTAAGTAAGTTTTTTAACAATAAAAAAATTGTATATAAGATATAAACTCAATTCTGTAAAATACTATTTACTTGCAAGAGGAAAAAAAATAAGAAATTCACCAGAATCTCTGATAAGATTTCTGATGACTTTTATTTTCTTATTTATATGTTTCCATATTTCCAACTGTCTACAAAGACCATACATTACATTTATAATCAGTAAAAATTGTATCTACATTAGTTATAGTAGAAGCCACTCTTGTAACTGTTCCAGAATGGGTATCTAGTATAGGCCAGAGTTAGGCCTCAGAGAGGGAAGTAGGTGTTGACTACAGGTGTGATTTTAGAGGCTGCTGTAGAAGGCCCATGGCGACCCAATTAACTAATGACTGGAGTCTCTTTAAAAGGGACAAAGACTTTCACTGTCTAAAGTTAAGGTTTAAAATGGATATTCCTGGAGGAAAGGGAAAATAGGAACATATGTTCCCACCAGGATGGAAATTGAGAAAGGCAGCTTCTTCCAGCTTTAAGTCCTGGCTAGATCACTGGATAAATGTAGTATTGCCTTCTGGTAACTCCACAGAACATGTCTGCTTAAACATTTAGCAATGAACATTTAGAGAATTATTACCAAATATCATATAGTATTGAAAAGTTACATTTCTGATGATAAAAATAGTGTAATACAGTGTTCTCTGTAGAAACCATAGAAAATATGAAAAGGCTCGGGAATAAGATTAAAATCATCTATAATCCCATCAGCCAGAGGTAATCATCATGAACAGTTTGGTACATAACCTTCTAAGAATTTATTCTAGGCATGTGGGTATATCCTGCTTTTCACTTAGTATTTTATCTTGAACATTTTCTTATGTTGTTAAATATGCTTAGTAAACCTCATTCTAATAACTGCCTAATATTACTTAGGGCTTCCCTTGTGGCCCAGCTGATAAAGAATCCGCCTGCAATGTGGGAGACCTGGATTTGATCCCTGGGTTGGAAAGATCCCCTGGAGAAGGGAAAGGCTACCCACTCCAGTGTTCTGGCCTAGAGAATTCCATGGACTGTATAGTCCATGGAGTTGCAAAGACATTTCTTGGATAAACAATCTTATTGAATCTACCATGGACCTAATTTATCATAAGAAGAGATTCAAAATATATCTGGTATCTGAAAAAACTAACCAAGGGATTTTTCTGAATTAGTGATCTCTCCTGGGTCTACCAATATTAGGATTTGACTCTAAAAATGATTTTGTTTTGCTCAAACCCCTAAAAGCACCAATATTATGCGCAACGATAAATTACTCACGTATTTTCCTAAATACCATCTTATGCTTTGAAAAGTACAATTCTTAGGAAATGTTAGATAGTTAAGCGTGACAGGCGCTCCCAGCCAGGTTTAGCAAATCGATCAAAATGAATTTGAAGGAAACAGTCAAGCAAAACAGAGGGAAAAAAGTATCCTTGGCACAAACTTCAGCTTCTGAGTAAATTCATCTGTTCAACCTTCAAGCTAAAAAAAGAAAGATACTGCAATTGGGGGGGTGGGATTCTAATTCAGAAGCTACATAAAACAATTCAATTTACAGCCCGGGTTCCCGAAATATCAGCAGAGCACATATTTGCTAAGCAAGTTTTCTGAAAATTATTTTACTCAGCACACTAATATAGTTCCTTTTAAGCACAGGAGGGGAATATTCTATGTAAAAAAAATTGCAATTTCAGTTTAAAAGGAAACTCCATTCCCAGTGATCTTCGGTGGGCTGGAGATCCACCCCCCCTTACCTGCAAGGCAGTTGAGAATCAGAAACACCTTCCAAAACGTTAACCCCATTGTGCTGAGGTTCGCTGAGCGCAGTCAAGGTCCAGTAGCTTGCCTGGGCTAGGCTGAGTCTCAAACTGACTTCTTCAGTCACTCTGAGGTTTGCCAGGCTTATCTGCCGGCATCACCAAGCAAACAAGCTTCTTGGGGCTTACTTATTGGTTACAGACCTTTCTCAGAGCAGACGTGTGTTTCTTTGAAATGTTTTTCATGGGGCGTGTTTCCTTGATATATTTGCTACTGTGTTAATGATAAACCCACATATTTAAATTCTTAAAGTTCTTTGTACACAGATTCCTAAGTTTTATTGTTTAAAATTAATCTTATTAAAAAGTTATACTTGAGGGGAAAAGATATAATTGGAAGAGAACCTATATAAATAAAAGTTGACAAGGTTAATTAATTTCAAATATTTCCACAAATGCCTTATGGCATTGATTCACTAACCTTTTACAAATTAAGTTAGCAAATTAATGTTCTAAGATTTTCTCAGGAGACAGGGTTCACAGGAAGGGCACAGGGGACATGAAGCAAGAAAGCATCCAGTTTCTATCCAGAACAAACTCTGGACACATCACACTTTTTTGAAGCCCTAGTAGTAGAGTGAATTGCATGTTTTTTTGTCTTCCAAGTTAGAAACCTTGCAGCATTTGTTCATTCACCTAATTTTGCAAATTGGTTGGGCTTGCCCGATGGCTCGGCAGGTAAAGAATCTGCCTGCAATGCAGGAGATGCAGGTTCAATCCCTGGGTCAGGAAGATCCACTGGCGGAAGAAATGGTAACCCATTCCAGTATTCTTACCTGGAAAATGGATAGAGGAGCCTTGAGGGCTACAGTCCATGGGGTCACAGAGTCAGACACAACTGAGCACAAACGAGCAATTTTCCAAAATGAGGTGAGTAAGTAAATGAGCTAAGACTTCCACTGGATGAGTCTGAATTTTTGCAGAATTAGGATACTGAATAGGTGCCACAGGGTTAACTGAGAAAGGCGGTTCACTAGAAGGGAATGGCAGGCTGCAGAAGTGAGAAGCCTTCAACTGAACATGAACATTTAACAAAGTTGCCCTCACGCTTAACCAACCCTGAGATACATACGGGCCTCCTTGGGCTCTTCCCTTGCTATCGCTAAGTCCTGGCGTTTCCGTCTCTACCATGGTTCTCAGATTTGTTCCTTCCATCCTGGTCCAGATACTCGGGTCTCCACCCCTGGCCTACTGTAGCAGCTTCCTAAATGGGCCCCCTGACTCCTTTCTCCTTCAGTCTCTGTACCAGCCACATGTCAGTGTTCCAACCCTAATCAGGCATCTTCAATGACACTACAAGGGACTCTTTCATCAAGTCCAAAGTTCTTAATTTGGATTCCCAACCTTCTAAGATCTTGCCCATGCCTCACCTGAATTTAAATCATGTTAAATTGTCCACTTGAAAAATGCTGTCAAAAGTTATTGCCCCAAAGAGTGTTCAATCACATGAAATATGTGCAAATCTCAGTGATATGTTTTATGAACTTTAAGTTACAGAAAGCATTTGACACCATCTCATCTCAGCCAAGTGAACTTCCCACCACTCCTCAGAAAGCCATTTGCTCTCATCACATATCATAACTTCTTGAAGCATTCCCTGCCTATGCTCATGTCTGATGCCAAACCTTGGCTTCCAGTGAACTCGATCCCTACTTAGAACTTTCTCCTCCTTCCTCTTGCTATCTAAGCATATTCTTAGCACAGATCAGTCATACTGTCCTATGTGAAAATTTTGAAGAGCCCACAAACCGCCTCTCTCTGGGCTCCCTCTTGGATAAATCTGTATTATACTTAAACCCAATACCCTCAGTTGGCACCAGATTACTCTTCAGTAGTCTATGTATTAATGAGGTCTCCCTTAAATCAACTGTCTATGAGCCCCTCCAGGATGGGGACCAGGTCTTATACAGGCAGTTCCCAACTTAAGAAGGAGCGTGTCCCAAGATGTATTGGTTAGCCCATTGTTTAATCCAAGAGTACACATTTCCTGCTAAGTCTGCTGCTGCTAAGTCGCTTCAGTCGTGTCCGACTCTTTGCGACCCCATAGACGGCAGCCCACCAGGCTCCCCGATTCCTGGGATTCTCCAGGCAAGAACACTGGAGTGGGTTGCCATTTCCTTCTCCAATGCATGAAAGTCAAAAGTGGAAGTGAAGTTGCTCAGTCATGTCCACTTTTAGTGACTCCACAGACTGTAGCCTACCAGGCTCCTCCATCCATGGAATTTTCTAGGCAAGAGTACTGGAGTGGGGTGCCATTGCCTTCTCCAATTTCCTGCTAAAGCAATGCTTAAATGAAGTCTTGTTTCCAAACCTACACAGAGCATAGTCTAGCACTGGCTTGAATTCTGGGTGCTGGGCAATACAGGGTAGGGGAGAAGAAGAAAGAGCTGCAGGTGGCAGAAAAAGAACATTCCTTTCCTTTCGCAAGACACAGGTTGAATGCAAGGCAATGCTTTTTCCCCAAATAACTATTACATGTCTTTGTCACCCACCTTCCCTTCTACCCCCACCCCACCGCTGCCCACATGGTCTACTGGTCCTTTGGGTACCTAGGCTTCCCTAAGGGAGGGTCTTGTGCTGTGCTATGCTTAGTCACTCGGTCATATCCAACTCTTTGCCAAGCCATGGATTGTAGCCTGCCAGGCTCCTCTGTCCATGGGATTCTCCAGTCAAGAACACTAGAGTGGGTTGCCATTTTCTTCTCCAATTACATGGGACAGATAGTATAAATCATGACAGTCCCAGGCAAACCTGAACGTCTAGCCTCCCACCCACAGGGGAGCACTAAGCATAAAGCAAGTGCTAAGAAGACCCTGTTAATTAATTCAGTATATCCAAGATGGTTGACCCTGAGATGGGGAGAGGAGGTGTTGGCTTAAAGCTGTTGCGAAAATCCCACAGCATCACACAGAATCTCGCACACAAACACAAAATACTCTAGAGGATTTAAGTAAAATGCCCGCACTGCTGCTGTGTGTGACCTAACTTGGACAGGTAGTGCTCTGTGAAAATAAACTCTAAGAGAGAAAGTTTCCACTTTGGACTGAATTTTGTATCACTGACTATCGCTCAGAAGAAGCAAGTCATTAACCGGGACATGAAATATTATCAAATATCTTGCACAGTTTTACAGAGCTTCACAATTTTTAAAACTGTTTTTCCATTTTATCTTCACAACTAACAGTAAAATAGATAGAGCAGGTATTATCTACATTCTGTATATAAGAAAATGGAGGCTCAGAAATGTTGTGTCTTTCCCAAGGCCACATAACACGCATTCGATGCTGTCCCTCCCGTCACAATGCACAGTGGCCCAGTGTGAATATGTAGTAACAAACACGCTGCTGCCTCCAGGGTCCAGGGCTCTTTCTTGGGAACATTCAGAAACGGGCAGGATCTGATTTCCCTCGTTTTTATACTTAAAAATTACAAAAGTAATACATTTCGCTTGTGAAGGGATATCAAAGAACAAAGAAGCATACAGAGGATAAAAAGAAAGCCCCATTCTCTCACCTGCATAGAAAGCCCCATTCTCTCACCCACGTGTGTAATCGCATGCCATGATCACAAGCAATGGGAGTTTGGCATTTTTCTCAGTCTTTCTCTGAATTTACATACAGGCATGAGGTGGGTTTTTTAAAGAAAAGGTAATCATAGATTGTTCTGTAAGTCACTTCCCCGCATCCCCGGAAGCATTTTTGTTCTCTGTTTATGTTACCATGCACAACTACATCTATAGAGCTATCTTATCTCTTTTAAGGCCATATGATATTTCATACTATGAACGTACCACAACTTATTTTAACATTCTCCTAATGGGGAATTCTTAGGCCATTTCCAGTCTTTAAAACAAAAGTCTTATAAACAATGAACTTCCTTTTCCTTGTGTCTCTGCCCACTTAGGTGATGATTTCTCTAGATTAGGTACCTAAAAATGAAACTGCTGAATGATCGAAGGGTATGAACATTTTAATTTTTGGCATATTATGAAAAATGGTTCACCAGAAATTCTTTACAAATCTACACCTCTGTTAAAAGAGTGTATGAGAGTGCCTGTTTCTCAATGGCCTTGTCAACAATGAGATTTATCAGTCTTTTAATTTTATTAATATCATGGCTGAAAACTGGTATTGCATTGTTATTTAAATTTGTATTTCTCTAATTAGGTTGAGCCTCTTTTCAAAGATTTGTTGGCCTAACTGGTATACTTTTTCTTGTAAATTGCTTGTTTTATGACCTTGTACCATTTTCCCAGAAGTACTATTTACAGTTATGAATTTTAACCTGAGTTTGGTATATACATTATAAATATTTCCTTCAAGTCTATCACTTTTTAAAAGACATTGTACAAATCCCAGAAGGAGGGAAAAGAAAGGAACAAAATGAACATTTGAAGAAACCATGGCTGAAAACGTCAATGGGATGCAAAAGAAAAAAAAAAAGTTAATATTTACACCCAAGAAGTTCAGTGAATTTCATGTATAATAAACTCAAAGAGATCCACAACTGCTGAGTGACAAGGATAGTTCTGAGACAGTGTTGGGGAAGGGGATATTCCGCCCCACCCATCTTGAGTTCTTCTGGCTGATCTAATCATTAAATTGCCACAGGACAGATTAACAGGAGAAAAAAAAATCAATTGAATTTGTATGCACAGAGGTCTCATAGAAATAGGACCCCAAAGTCACCAAAACAAATAGTTTGAATATCATTTTTAGAGAAAGAAACAATTATCTGTAAATGTTAACAAAACAAAGGGGCTTGTGCTTAGAGCAGCAAAGAAATGAAGTAACAGGATTTCTTCACACAGCTTTCTTAGCCTTAAATTCCCTAACTGTGTTGTTAAGGATGCTTTCTACCCTCCTGATCTAAGATTATACAAATATTATTATATATTATTATGTTAATATTATATTTTCTTCTAATGCTTCTATAATTTTGTCCCATCTTTCAGTTATGGGAATTCTCTCCTTCCTCTTCCTCAGGCCAACAGCCTTTGTGTTATCCTTGACTCCTCTCCTTCCCTCGCGTACATCTAATTCATCAGCAAATTCTTTTTGGGTCCATGTCCAAAATATTCCCAGGCTCCGACCACTTTTCCCACTGTAACTGTTACCATCTGACTCTGAGTCACCAGGGTCAATTACCTGGCAATTGCCCCTAACTGATCTGCCTGCTTTTGCCTCGTCGCCATTGTCTATTCTCACAGCAACTGGAATGATTCTTTTCTGTGGAAGTCAGATCACATCTCACTTTTGCTCAAGATCATCCAGTAGTTCCCAATTTCTCTCAGAATAAAAGTCAAAGTCTTTAAAACAACAATAACTTTTCTCTTGTTCAGTTACCAACTCTTTGTGACCCCATGGACTGCAGCACACCAGGCTTCCCTGCCCTTCACTATCTCCTGGAGTTTGCTCAAATTCATGTCTATTGAGTTGGTGATGCTGCCTAGCCATCTCATCCTCTGCCAACCTTATCTCCTACCATTCTTCCCCCTATCATTCTGCTCCAGCCACCTGCTCTTCTTTTTTTAAGGACATTTATTATTACTATTTAAATTTTTTGGCTAAGGTGGATATGGGATCTTAGTTCCCCAACCAGGGATCAAACCCATGCCCTCTACAGGAGGAGTGCAGAGGCCTAACCACTGGACCACCTGGGAAGCCCCTAACTGCTCTTCTTGTTGACCATCCAATCCAGCCAGGTATGCTCCCACTTTTTAGGGCATTTTCACTGGCAGTTGCCTCTGTCTCTGACACTCTAGCCCCAGATATCAACAGGGCAAACTCCCTCATCTTCAAGTCTTTGCTCAAATGTCAGTTTTCAACATCTCCCTTATTCACACAATTTAAAACTGCAGCTTACCCCACTCCTGACTTTCCAACCCCTACTAGCTTTTCCTTTTTTTCACAGCACTCATTAATGTCAAACATACTATACAGCTTACTTGCAGTTTACTTTTTCACCTAATCAGAAAGTAAGTTTCAAGAGGGCAGGGATTTCTGTCTATTCTTTTTTTGTTAAATGAACAAACTTGTGACCTGGGTTCGATCTCTGGGTTGGGAAGATCCCCTAGAGAAGGGAAAGGCTACCCACTCCAGTATTCTGGCCTGGAGAATCCCATGGACTATACAGTCCATGGGGTTGCAAAGAATTGGGCACAACTCTTGATGAAAGTGAAAGAGAGTAAAAATGTTGGCTTAAAACTCAACATTCAGAAAACTAAGATCATGGCATCTGGTCCCATCACTTCATGGGAAATAGATGGGGAAACAGTGGAAACAGTGTCAGACTTTATTCTTTTGGGGTCCAAAATCACTGCAGATGGTGATTGCAGCCATGAAATTAAAAGACACTTACTCCTTGGAAGGAAAGTTATGACCAACCTAGATAGCATATTCAAAAGCAGAGACATTACTTTGCCAACAAAGGTCCGTCTAGTCAAGGCTATGGTTGTTCCAGTGGTCTTGTATGGATGTGAGAGTTGGACTGTGAATAAGGCTGAGCACTGAAGAATTGATGTTTTTGAACTGTAGTGTTGGAGAAGACTCTTGAGAGTCCCTTGGACTGCAAGGAGATCCAACCAGTCCATTCTAAAGGAGATCAGCCCTGGGTGTTCTTTGGAAGGAATGATGTTGAAGCTGAAACTCCAATACTTTGGCCACCTCATGCAAAGAGTTGACTCATTGGAAAAGACTTTGATGCTGGGTGGGATTGGGGGCAGCAGGAGAAGGGGACGACAGAGGATGAGATGGCTGGATGGCATCACCAACTCAATGGACATGAGTCTGAGTGAACTCTGGGAGTTGGTGATGGACAGTGAGGCCTGGCGTGCTGCGATTCATGGGGTCGCAAAGAGTCAGACACGACTGAGTGACTGAACTGAACTGAGTGACTTTCACTCACTAACTCACTTGTGAAACTGGATTTAATCCATTTGGAATTTATCTTTGTGTATTGTGTAAGATAGGGTGAAATTTTTTGTAATGCCCTCATGTCCTAAATAAGAGCAAATCTTTACCCTTGAAGGGAATTTTCTCTGAAAATATCTAGATCATTTGAGGCTAATTCTAATCAATTAAATAGGTGATCAGTAATGCTGTTCTGTGGTCAAGAAATAAGGCATAATTATAAGGTGATGAGCCTGCTGTCTTTGTGTGGCTTGGGACCTGGCTCAGAAGCCAATCTCAGGTTTCCAAAAGACAGATCAAGGCCATTCTTAGGGCGCCATTATGAGAGAGAGACAAACAGAGAGATTTGGGAGTAATGCTTTTCATACATATTTTTGATAGTTGAAATGTCTGATTTTTGTGGGAAACATCAGAATTTACTGGGCTTCCTTACGCACCTTTTATGGCTTTGCATGGTTTTTTACAATGTTGAATTATGTATAGAAGGGCACAATCTAGTCAGCGCTTTGAGTCTGAAGATTCTCATTCATTCCTGTTGGAATGGTTCTGAAGAACTTGCTTCAAAAACTCCTTGTGCAATCACTGTGCCATTGAAGCTTCAGTGCTTTTGCCAGCTGCCTGCCACACAGCCCTGCTTATATGCCCATGAGGGCTTCAAGTTTTGCCTCACACAGGCCACCCTCTGCTGCCAAACCTGTGCCACTCCGCAGTCACTGCTGCTGGTGCCCCCACGCACTGACTTGCACTTTTAGTCACTCTGTCAGTGCTCCAGTGCCCTGTCCTACTGAGAGCGCCTCTGGAGCTCATCTTCTGCATTCCAGCTCCTGTCATCCTTCAGTGCAGTCACTGTCATCTGTCATTTAGATGGCCGCAGTAGCCTCTGAGCCCATCTCCTGGAATCAGATCTCCTTCTCAAATCCATCTTTTGTAACCCTGTAAGATAAGCTTTCTGAAAGTCCAATGTAATCGTGTCATCATCAAAAATCTGCTGTGACACCCCATCACCTTTTTGCTAAGACATAAATGTTTTTATCTGGCATCCTCAGCCTACCTCTCCTGTCTATTTTCTGCTATTTGTAACACCAAAGAGTGTCAGAACTGGCCAAAGTCTTACAAGTAGTCTCCAAACAAAATTACTCTGTTTCCTGAACCTCTGCCTCACTTTCCCACCCCTGTGCCCTTACAAAGCTACTCCCTCCTTTAGATATCCCACCCCATCAAGTCTAATTATCAAATACCTACTCATCCCCTGAGCCTAACCCTCCATATATTGTCTCCTGATTCCCACATGATGTGAATGGGATTCCTCATCTTTACAGCACTAGTGAATACCATTTGCCCAGCACTTAGAGGATAGGGAGGAAATGGCAACCCACTCCAGTACTCTTGCCTGGAAAATCTCATGGAGGGAGGAGCCTGCTAGGCTACAGTCCATGGGATCACAAAGAGTCGGACACGACTGAGTGACTTCACTTCACTAGAGGATAGGGCAGCTATTCATGCACTGGTCCTCTGCATGCTTCTAAGAATGCAAGCTCTGAAGGAGGATAAGGACTGTGTTTAGGTGCTTTCTCCCTCCCTCCCTCCTCCTCCCTTCCCCCACCCCCAACACACTGAGCTTGTTATGGGCCAGACATTATGCTAAGCTCTTTATACTCATTATACCACAATCTTCTGCAAAGCCTTATGATGTAGGCAGTTTTATGATGCTTATTTTATAGGGGAAGAAACAGAAGCACAGGGAAATGAAGCAATTTGCACAAACCTCATATATAGCAACACATAGCCTCAGGACTCATATTCTCATCCTCTCAACTGGCCTCAAATATTCCTGTTATTATATATAGCGCACATCCTACTCAGCTGCACACTTAGGTGATCTTCTGCTCTCTTCAGAGGGCAATGCCTATTGGCTCCTGCTCCCCCTCCCCATCCTTTACTGTGCACATCTACTGAGCAGCCATATTTATCTTGCTTTTTAGTTCCCTGTTGTGAAACGGTTGTCAGTTATCCTCCTCAGAAGTAAAATTGCTACTGGTCAAAACCTCAGTCCCAATAACCACCTTATTGCTGAAAATGAGGCTCAGAGAGAATTTTTCCAAACATCACAAAAATGACAGAGTCAGGACCTCAGCCCAAGATACCTGGTTCTGGGACACATGCCATTGACTTATGGCTTTGCTGTTGTTTAGTTAATTAGTCTTGGTCGCTAAGTCGTGTCCAACTCTTTTGTGACCACATGAACTGTAGCCCGCCAAGCTCCTCTGTCCTTGGTATTTCTCAGGCAAGAATACTGGAGTGGGTTGCCATTTCCTTCTCCAGGGGATCTTCCTGACCCAGGGATCGAACCCACATCTCCTGCATTGCAGGCAGACTCTTTGCCACTGAGCCACCTTTAGAAGTACACTAACTTATGGTAGACTGTGATTTAAAGGAACTGACCTAGTAATGTTTGGTGAATTCACTTTTCCAAATTCTTGGTATATCAAAGTGAATATTTAAAAGGTGGAATTTATTTGGGTGTGCATGACCTGATATATTTGTTAATAAACAAATCTAGAGTAATACAGTATCATCAGCAACAACAAACTTCCTTTTCCAAGTTAACATTGAGTTGCCTTGAAAACGATAAAAAAGAATTGACACATAATTTTGCAATTCTCCACACAAGGAGGCTGGGAGTTCCAAAGTAGGGGTTCCAGAAAGAAAATCTGTCAAGTGAATTCTGTGATGGTGTTATTCAGTGAAAGAGTCCCTCCTCTCCCTCCCATCCCTGCGTTGTAAGGACTGGAATTCCCACAGCAATCAACCTGGTGTGAACTCACACCCCCTAAGTATGCTCTCTGGAAACCCTATTGAGAGTCTTCCAGCAGCCTTCAGTAAAGCTGTGAATCAAAGGCACTATGGGAATATATTTAGGTAGAGCTATGGAAGTTGCGGTCCTGTTGAATTTGGGGAATCTTTGTTTCTTGTCCTGGAAGGAAGAAGCATCCAAAAAATTCTCCTTTGGTAAGTTATGTTTTAACAAAAAGTATGAGTCAGCTTGTGTCGAGTAGCATGGGATTGCTTACCTAGTGATAGTAGGGAGGCTGGAAAGGGTTAGTACCAGGAACCCTATGTTAACTGATAGTGTGACTCAACCCGCTGTGTACATTAATGTGTTTGGGGAAGCCTACTCCTAGGCAGTTTGTGTTGACGCACTGTACAAATACATGTCATAGGCTCTGCTTCAAAAGATACATATGTGTAGGCACAAGTATGTGCAAATGTGTGCACATACAGGGACACATCTACATCTATTCAACCCAAAGAGGTCCCAGACCCTCCCATTCCTTCCAACTGGGAGAGATCAAGTTTGATTTAAATCCTGAAAAAAATCACATTCTAATTGTATAATTGCAGGGCCCTGCTTTGGTTTTTGTTTAGTTGGTTGGTGAGTTGGTTTAGTTGTTCAACTAGTTCTATTCAGCACGTCCTAAAATTGCCATACCTGAGAGAGGTTAACCCTAAAAACAGAGATTTTTTTTGGAGCCAAGAGATTGAGGAGTTTCACAGCTCCGTGAGCTGATTAATGGCACTGTGACATAGTAATAAGAGCTGCCAAATGCCGAAGGCTTACTAGCTGATAGGCCCTGGATTAAGCATTTCATATGCATTGTGTTTCACACTAATCTTGTGAAGGAGGTATTAGGTATGCTCCTGGTTTTACAAGTGAGAGAAATGAAGTTAAGAGAGGAAAAATGAGTTTTCATTGGTCACAGAGTTTGTAAGTGGCAGCGTGAGGCCTCGGGCCCAAGTGTGACAGCTCCAACTCCCATCCCCTTGCCAATTAAGTGATGTGACCTCCTGGCTCTGAACAAGGGACAGTAGAATACACAGTTAACACAGCCCCTGCTTACATGGCTCACACTCTTGTTGGGAAGACAAGACAAATACATAGTAAATACACACTTAGGGACTGATGCTAAGAAGTACACAGTTATGAAAGGCCACATTATGCAACACAGAGAACAAACAAATACAAGTACAGAAAGAGGCGTGTGGGCCATTGAAAGGGAGGGCTGCAGACACCCAAATCTTCTTTGCATAATGAGTTCCATGGGACCCACCTGGCAAGAGAGAGGGATTCCGGGCAGATGTGAGTAGGATTTTTGAAGGTAAAAATCTAGAATGAACAATGAAAACAGAGAGGTAGAATGACAATAAGGCAAAGAGGCCAGGTTGCTTTACACACAGGCTGGGGAGTGTTGGGAATATCTAAAAAAGAGCTGTTAAGATGGAAGTCAGGCATGAAGGAGCTTATAAAGAAGCTACGTAATGACAAAAGCAGGAGAAAACAGAAAAAGTGTCAAATTCTGTTGGATTTGGTTTAAAGCATATGAAAAGCCTGTTTTTGTGCTTACTTGTCTGCTTGGTTTTTGTCCTGCATGGTCTTTTGTTTTTGCTATTTATATAAGATTTGCTTGTTTGCTAGTTTTAATGAGGCAGCCTAGCAAAGTGACAAAGAGCACGGTCTAGAGAGTCAGGCTGCTTGGCTTTAAGCCCGGGCTTTGCCACTTACCAGTGAGGGATTGTGAGTAAGTAACTTCAATTCTTTGTGCCTCATTTTCCTAACCCACAAAATGAGATAAAAGAAGACTGACCTCATGAGATTGCAATTACTGTAAGAATTATACACCTTATTATTTGCAAAGTGCTTAAAACAGTGCCTACATATAATAAGTGCCATAGATGAGCTTGTTGTATCGATACAAATGTAATTCTTTATCAACATTGAAATATGTGGGAAATTTCTAAAATCACTTTGTAAAGATCTTTCTCCTAAAATCACTGAGAGATGAGGCCATCCAGGCAGACTGCAGTGTGGCACCAACTGAGGACATCTGAGGAGTGGCTGCTGCCTTTACATGGGGCTTGTAAGCTTTCAGTGCTCACAGTCCCTACAACCTTCAACTGCTTATACCAGGCTCACCTCATATGATCTTGCCACTTCCAGTTTAAAGTGACAGGGACACTGTGGCTCATAATACACCCCTATATTTACAGAGCTTATAAAGGATGAAATTTGGGCCAGGAGCCCAGGCCCAGCTAAGTTCACAGGATGCTTTAACCCTAGAGTCTAAGGGAAGTATCTGTCCTCCTCCCCGACCTGGGGTCCCTCCTTGGCCCCAGGTATTGGGCTACTGGGAGGCACCAGCACCCTCACCTCCAAAGCCTCCTCCACTGACTCAAGTCTTCCTGGGCAGTTCAGCACTTCTGATGTGAAGGAGGACTTAGGGTTCCCATAATCCTTGGCAGCAGCAACTCTGGGGGAAGCACAAAACTGAGATCAGCAAAGCAGGAGTAGGGAGGCTTCCTGTGAGTGACCAGACCTTGATAAGTTGTATCCTTCTCCTATGCTCATCTAGGAGATTAAACTGTGCCTCCAGGTCTGAAAGCTCCACGACTCAGCAATAAATTACAGAATAGCTAGCCCCAAATCATGCTACAAGGTCAGTCACATTTTCCTTCAGAGCCACAATCCATTATAGCACTCCCAGGGAGTCAGCTCCTAGTGGTCCCTGGCACTTCGTGTGCTGGAGCTGCTCAGGGCCACTCAGCAGAGACCTTGGCCTGAGCCTCCCCCACTGGTTTTTCTGACAGTCTGGAAGCCTGTGTGTCTCTCACTCAAAGGAGATGTTCTGTCTTTCTGCCTTCCAGGAGCTTGATTGAGTCATGCTTGGGTAGGGTGGGTTTTCAGGCCTGCTGGATCCCAGATGTTACCCCCAGAGACAGCCCCTCACCTTTACTTGTGAGGGATGATCAATGGCAGGAATGTCAGGCCATGCAGGAGAAGAGAAGCTGTGGGAGGCCATGTTTGGTAAAAGAGACCTTGGGGTTTCAGTCGAAGTCTGCCACCACCACTGTTTTTGAATAAGCTGCACAGTTATGCTTACAGCTGCATGCAGCTACACGAAGAGGCCCACAGGAAGCCCACTTCCAGGGTGAGAAATCAGGTGGCCTGTCACGCGGGAAGAGTTAAGGCACAGATGTGATGCGCCAGCTCTAGACCATCGGGTCCAAATCCTTCATTTCATGGAGCTTCATTTCATGGGTCGAGACCCAGGGCAAGTTTGCAGACTTCTTGGAAGAGGAAAGCTCCCTCTTCCTGGGAGAGGAAAAGGTGTAGAAGTGGGAAACTCGAGACTTGTATCTGATGAATAACAGCTCTGGAGCTCTTTCCAACTGGGCGGAGGTGTGCAGCCTGGTTCCAGCCCCAACCAGCAGGAAATAACTGACGAATCTCCACCATTTCATGACCCTCCCAAGGCAAACAGCACCTGGTCTCAGGTGGGACCTGCATCTTGAGAACCTTGCAGTAACAACTCTGGATAGTAAGGGCATTAAGAGAAGCATGTATCTGTGAGAAAAGCCATTTTGACCCATGTGTGTCTCCCTGGCACTGCTACCACACAACCCAGCAAGGCTGAAACTCCTTACCCCATTTTTCAGCTAAGGCTTTGTGGTCTCTGGGTGGTTGAGGAGGGTGACGATGATATGGCCTAGCCTGTCTGATTGCCTGTCTGATCTCCCCTCTGTTGCCTGTCTGATCTCCCACCACCCTCTCCCTTGCTCACTCCCCGCTAGCCACTCTGGCCTGCTTGCTCTTCCTTAAACATGCCAAGCATGCTCCTGCTCCAGGGCCTTTGCACTTAGTGTTCTCCTCCAGCTATCTGTATGGTTTGCTCCCACCCCTCCCACAAATCTTTCCTCGTGACACCTTTCCAGAGATCCCTTCCCCAACTACCCTATCTAAAAGTGCACCTGTCACCTTCTAAGGGTTCACTGGCTTTTATATTCTCCTTGTGGCATTTATTACTATCTCACATTGTAGTATATATTTTGTTTAGTGTCTTCCCACACTAAAATATGAGCTATGTGAAGATAGGGACTTTGCCTGGCATGTTCATTCCTGAATCTCCATCACCTAGAACAGTCCCTGGCATATAATTGGTACTCAATAAATATCTGCTGGATAAATGGATAAGTGGATAGAAATGGGGCTTCATGTTTTTCTTGGTGCATGGTTACATACAGCAAGTGACCTTGTAAACACACAATCATTCCATTTATTCACTCAAATAAATATTCATTGCATATCCTTATGTCCCAGGCACAGTATACTCAGACTAGTGGAAAAGAAAAATGAACAGACAGGGAATGACAACACAGTGCAGGTAAGTAAGTACTAACCAGGGTTTTAGGAAGAACAGAGGAGGAGCTGGTGAAGGCTTGCTTCTTAAAGGAAGATAGCTCTTAAAGAGTAGGAGATGTTAGGAAAAGAAAATTGAGGTGGGGATGTGGAGAAGGACATTTCAACTACATATGCATGAACACAGAGGATCATGTGGAGAACAACTTTACTGTGTTGGGCCACAGAGCAGCAAGGAAGGAGAGATATAGACAGAATTAAGGCTGGGATGAAGCAGAGGTGTTGGCTAGAGGGCTCTGCCTACTGTACCAAGTACAGAGTTAAGCCTTAAAGTCAGAGGGGACAAACTTGTCAACCATGGAGAGAGTCAGCCACAGATGTATATAGTTTGACCTACAAACTTATTCTTTGAAATGAAGCAGCCTATACTTTAAAAATTAAAATTTTTCACATAAAAATCTAGAATTTTAGTTTTTTTTTTTTTTGAACTTCAGAGTATTACCCCCAACTAGCCCACATAGCTATGACTGTCAGCATCTGAGCTGTTATCCCCATTAAACAGGGATTTTGCTCTCCAGTTTGTCAGTCTCCACTCTTCCTGCTTCACCGATTAGGTTATAGCTGATTTCCCAACCCCTATTGCTAGGAAGTGGCAAGGCTTGGGATTTGAGTCTTTGTCCTCAAAATCCATACTCTTAGTGCCTAGCACCCAGAAGGCTCTCCACAATACTTTATTTGAAGAATGAACAAATTCATACTATTATCTCTTACTGGAAAGTCTTTCCTACCGTCTCAGCTTAAGCAGATCTCCTGCCCCATCTGGGGCCTTCCCCAGCTCAGATACAGCCTGCTCCATGAAGTCCTCCCTGATTTCATGCTCCTCACCCAACAGAGGTGACCTGTCCTGTGGCTATGGGGTGGAGTTTATGAAGGCAACAAACCTGGGGTGCAAAGATATCTTGTGGGGAGCATTGGGATGGTTCAAGCTGTGTAGTACAAGAAAAGGAAAATCTGACATTTGAACTTGAGAATCTGAGTATCTGAGTGGAGAATGAGTAAATGGTGGAAGCTGAGAGACAACTGTAAAAGAAATTAAATATATCCTAGTTTTTTCCTTGCTCAAAATATCTCTTTATTTTTCTTATTTTTGCTCCCTGTCGCCTGTACATTAACTGGCACTCAAGAGTTAACAGAGGACCCATAGGCTCAAAAAAAGTCAGCTTTGAAAGAACTGTTCTGCAAGCAGTTCTTCTCTGCCTGGAGAATCCCAGGGAGAGAGGAGCCTAGTGGGCTGCCATCTATGGGGTCGCACAGAGTCGGACACGACTGAAGCAACTTAGCAGTAGCAGTTCTGCAAGCAGCCAAAAGGAGATTGCCCAGAGAGTTGCCATAAACCAGAACACTCTCCAACCATTCCAACCACAAGGTATGCAGCACTAACAGTTAAAGAAAACTGCAACCTGGGACATGACAACAGCCCTACAACCCTCCTCATCCTATGAAACTCCCAATCCTGGGACTTCCCTGGTGGCCCAGTGGTATAGAATCCATCTTGCAATGGAAGTGACGCAGGTTTGATCCCTGGTCAGAGAACAAAGATCCCACAAGCTGCAAAGCAACTAAGCCTGCACACTGCAACTACTGAAGCCCACGCACAGACCTAGAGCCCGTGTACCACCTGGAAAGATCTTGCATGATGCAATTAAGACCCGACACAGCCAAATAAATAAATAAACCCAATCCTGCTTCGGCTTGGGGAGAGAGCTAATGTCAAGATGCTCCCGGATGCAAATCACCTGAATAAAGTCTGTAACCTCAGATTGGGCCTACTGAGATTCAACTATGGATAGAGCATACTGGGGAACCTCTTCCTCCCTTCTTGGAGGCCCCTGCTTGGTCAAATGGTGAGTACCATTCCCACTCATGTGCTCCAGTTCTTCGTTGTTGCGCACAAGTTGCAGGCTTTGATTCTTTGAAAGGGTGAACACATTGTCTGACTGCCTCTATTTTCTTTTTGTATTTTGAGGTTCTCTGGGAACAGAGAATGGGATGATGATTCTAAGTTTGAGTAAGGTCTTTCTCTCTTCTTCTATGTTGATCTCTTATTGTGGGCTGAATGGAGTGACTTTGAGGAAGACAATTTTGTTTCTTTTAAATTTAATTTTTTATTTTATATTGGGGTATAGTTGATTTACAATGTTGTATTACTTTCAGGTGTACAGCACACTGGTTCAGTTATACATACACATATATGCATTCTTTTTCAGATCCTTTTTACATATAGATTACTATAGAATATTGAGTAAAGTTTCCTGTGCTATATGGTAGGTCCTTGTTGATTGTCTTTTATATATGTAGTGTGTGGACTTCCCCAGTGGCTCAGCAGAAGAATTCACCTGCAATGCAGGAGATGTAGGAGACTCAGGTTCAATCCCTGGGTCGGGAAGATCCCCTGGAGGAAGGCATGGCAACCCACTCCAGTATTCTTGCCTGGAGAATCCCATGGACAGAGGAGCCTGTCGGGCTACAGTCCATGGGGTCGCAAAGAGTCGGACACAATGGAAGCAACTCAGCACACAGGCGTGCCATAGTAGTGTGTATACATAATCCCAATCTCCCAATTTATCCCTGCCCTGCACTTTCCCCCTTTGGTAACCATGTTTGTTTTTGAAGTCTGTGAGTCTGTTTCTGTTTTGTAAATAAGTTCATTTGAATCATCTTTTAGATTCCACATATAAGTGATATCATATATCACTTTGACTTACTTCACTTAGTCTGATAGTCTCTAGGTCCATCCATGTTGCTACAGATGGCATTATTTCATTCATTTTTATAACTAATATTCTATTGTATATATGTGCCAAATCTTCTTTATCCATTTCTCTGTTGATGGACATTTAGGTTGCTTCCATGTCCTAGCTATTGTAAATATTCCTGCAATGAACATTGGGGAGCAAGTATCTTTTTGAATTATGGTTTTCTCCAGATATATGGCCAGGAGTGGGATTGCTGGATCATATGCTAACTCTATTTTTAGCTTTTTAAGGAACCTCCATACTGTTCTCCACAGTGTCTGCACCAATTTACATTCCCACCAACAGTGTAGGAAGGTTCCCTTTTCTCCACATCCTCTCCAGCATTTATTGTTTGTAGACTTTTAGACGATGGCCATTCTGACCTGTGTGAGATGATACCTCATTGTAGTGTTGATTTGCATTTCTCTAATAATTAGCGATGCCAGGCATCTTTTTGTGTGCTTTTTGATCATCTATGTGTTGAGGAAGACAATTTTGAACTGCAGTGGTCAATTTGGGACTCTCAGGGTGGCCCATCGAAGTGTGTAACTTAGAATAAAAGGGAATAAGATGGCTAACTAACAATGGACAGCTTTCTTTAACTAGTAATGAGAAACTGAGAAAATAAGCAGTTCAGAACAATTCCAATTTATTGATTTCTCTCTTAAAATAATCTCAGCCTTCTCTCTTCCCGAAGATCTTCTCCTTTCTAACTGTGACTGACTCTTATAAACTCATTCCCTCCTGGCATTCCTCCTCTCCTGCTGTCTTTTGCTCTGCCCTCTTTCTCTCCTCTTTCCCTTTCTTAGCTTCCTCCCACCTCCAGGTCCCTACCTTCAGAACTCTCTGGATATGCAAAAGTCATAGAGATAGGTGAAAGTCTTTTCAAGGCAATCCCTGAAGGTTTTTCCTCTTCTATTGACTAAGGAATAATCCAAACCCGTCAACAAGAGCATGATGAATCTGTCTCTAATTGTAGGGACCAAACAGAAACCCCTTCTAAAGAATATTCAGGGTTTGGTATTAATGCTAACACCTCTACAGCAATCTGCACATTCTTTGTTAAAGGTTTTAAGCCTGAAATATTGGAAGCATAAAACAGGCTGGCAGACTATACCCATTCATGAGTTCCACTTGGTGTCCAGCACTTTTGGTTCATCATTTTGTGGAGAGCATAATAAACAAACAGAACACCACACACTGCAAATTTATGTAGTAATGAGTTGAACAGCTTGAAGGAAATAAAAGGCCCTCCACAAATATAACATGGATATGTTTGAATACCTGCAGATATTGCAGAGAAAATGACACTGGGCCTGCAACTGTCCCACTTTGGCCAACTAGGGTTGCCAGATTTAGCAAAATAAAATACAGGAATTTTTTTTTTTTTTAGCAAATTTATGTAGTAATGAGTTGAACAGCTTGAAGGAAATAAAAGGCCCTCCACAAATATAACATGGATATGTTTGAATACCTGCAGATATTGCAGAGAAAATGACACTGGGCCTGCAACTGTCCCACTTTGGCCAACTAGGGTTGCCAGATTTAGCAAAATAAAATACAGGAATTTTTTTTTTTTTTCAGATAAACAACAAGTAATATCTTAGCATGAGTATGTCTCATGAAATATCTGGGACACACGTACACTAAATGATTTGTTCCATATCCAACATTCAAATTTAATTCCTGTATTTTACCTGGCAACCCTACACAGATTGCTCAGTAAGAAACAAATTCCTCCCCTCCAAGGAAGACATCCTACAGTATCCCTAATTGCCTTTGGATCCGCAAAGAGAAATAACTCTATTTACTCATAAATGCTGTCCCTTGGACAGCAAGGAGATCAAATCAGTCAATCCTAAAGGAAATTAACCCTGAATATTTATTGGAAGGACTGATGCTGAAGCTCAGTATCAATACTTTGGCCACCTGATGTGAAGAACCAACTCATTTGAAAAGACCCTGATGCTGAGAAAGACTGAAGGCAGGAGGAGAAGGGGATGACAGAGGATGAGATTGTTAGATGGCATCACTGGCTCAATGGACGTGAGTTTGAGCAAGCTTTGGGAGATGATGAGGGACAGGGAAACCTAGCATGCTGGAGTCCATGGCATCGGAAAGAGTTGGACACCATTGAGCAACTGAACAACAATTAATAAACGGTCATTCAATCTCATTTTTAGTAGACACTGGAGCCACACTCTCTACCATTAGCCCCTTCTAGTTTCCTACCACCCTCCCTTAGGATAATAAAAAAATCTCCATAGTGGAATTTACCAATTGAACAAACTCTCTCTGTCTTGCTTAGCCCTTTGCCTATCTTAACCTCTAACTTTGCCTAACTAACCCTGAGAACCTTAACTTCTCAACATACCTTTCTCTTCAGTCCTTCCACCTTCTCTAACCAATTCAGATGGGACTTTTTGGCTCAATGGGAAACTACTATTAGGTGTACACCCAAAGGACTTTTTCTTGATCTCTTAAACTCTGATAACACATCTTAGGTTGGCTTTGCTTGGATACCTGAGTAGTATCTGAGGACTACTCTTGAGTCCTCCATTCACTTCCCCCCTAAAATTACCTCAGTTTTCTGATTTAATTTTTTCATTACCCAATATCCTTGGGGCCCCCTTATCTACAGATACAGGAAAAATAAAGGCTATAGAACCCTTACAAGTCAATACTGACCTTACAATGCCTCTGCCTAAATGGGCTTAAAACTCAAAGCACAAGAAGGAGTATAACGCACTGTGACAGATTTCATAGTTAAAGGCTTAATCATTTTTTGTTCCAGTGTCTGCAACACTCTTATCCATCCACTAAAAACATCCTAATGGACATCAGCACCTCTTTGTACAAGATATAAGGGTACAAACCATATAGTATCCCATGATGTACAGGTACAAACTGTATAGTATCCCACATTTCTCTATGGTTCCCAATCCCACATTGTCTTGGTTTCTGTATCTCCAAAGTCAACGTACTTCATAGTAGGAGATGTCTGTTCAGTCTTCCTTGGTGATGCCTTATATCCTGATTTCCAATACCTTTTCACTTTAACATGGAAAAACCAACAGTACAGCTTGACTGTGATGTGACAAGGCCCCCCTGAAGCCCCTTCATACTTATCTTGGGTTCTAAATCATGATCTCCACGCATTACAGTTTCTCTGTTCCTCTACCTGGATCCAATATGCAGGCGAGCTGCTCTTATATTCACCTTATATCACCTCTTCTCAAGAGGGCTCTCTTTATCTCTTAGAAATGTTGGCTATAAAAGGACATACAGTTTGTAAGAATACACTACAATTTTGTTACATTCAGATTCACTACCTAAGCCATGGTATATCCTAGGGAGGCAAATCCCTCTGAGTAGATAGAAGTACAGCCATTCAAAATTGCCCTCACCTTATTACCAAATGGCAACTAAGCAGATTTAGAGGATGTTGCAGTTAGTGGATTCCTGAGTTTTCTGAATCAGTTGCCATCTTCTGTTACAGACTAAAAATGGCACCCCTGAACCTCTGCCTTCAGAGGGCACTACAGAGTCAGCTTTGGACCAACTCAAGGCTACTATCTACAACCCTACCATTCTGGGTCACTCTCAAATTTTACAAAGGCTTTTTTTTTCTTTCTGTTTAAACATAAAAGGGGCTTCCCTGGTGGCTCAGATGGTAAAGAATCTGCCTGCAGTGCAGGAGACCCAGGTTCAATCCCTGGGTCGGGAAGATCCTCTGGAGGAAGGAATGGCTACCCACTCCAGTATTCTTGTCTGGAGAATTCCATGGACAGAGGAGCCTGGAGGGCTACAGTCCATAGAATCACAAAAGAGTCAGAAACCACTGAGCAACTAACACTTTCACTTTTACATCCAAACGTAAAAGGGATGGTCAAGTTCTTGGCGTCTCATCTCAGAAACATAACGGAAATCGGAAACTCATTTGGTATTACAATCTTTCTCCCTACCCGGTAGTTAAACATATCCCTCTTATCTAAGCGCAATAACTGCAGCTGCATTTGATCTTGGGTTACCTTTCCACTTAATAGTACCTCATGAAGTTCAAATGCTTCACCAAAAGCACTCAATATTTTTCTACTTTGACTCACTTCCCATGAACTGCTGCTTCTGTCCTCAGCTCATATTACCTTCTACAGAAGTAATACTCATTTTCAAAATTAAGATATAATTAATATACAATAAGTCCCCTACATACAAACAAGTTCCCTTCTGAGAGCACGTTTGTAAGTCCAATTTATTTATAAGTCTGACAAAGTTAGCCTAGGTACTCAGCTAACACAATCGGCTATATAGTACTGTACTGTAATAAGTTTCTAATACTCTTCACAGAAATAATACATAAAAAACAAACACAAAAATAAATAAAACATTTTTAATCCATTCATATATCTTTTTGTCATGATCTTAATCCACCTATCCTATTCCCTCCTCCAGAGAAGTGAAAATCTCATGACTGTTTAAACTAAGAACTCCCTCTGTCTCTTTCTTAGCTCCTTGAAACGTCTCCACAAAACCCAAACTTAAGGCTTCCCTGGTGGCTCGGTGGCAGAGAATCTGCCTGCCAATGCAGGAGACACAGTTCCCTGATCCAGGAAGATCCCACATGCGGAGGAGCAACTAAGCCGGTGCACCACAACTACTGAGCCTGTGCTCTACAGCCCAGAAGCTGCAACTCATGACCCCACGTGCTGCAACTGCTGAAGCTCATGTGCCCTAGAGCCTATGCTCCACAACAAGAGAAGCCACTGCAATGAGAAGCCCACACACCACAACTAGAAAGTAACCCCCGATCACTACAACTAGAGAAAAGCTTGCGCAGCAATGAAGAGCCAGCACAGCCAAAAATAAATAAATAAATTAAATCATCTTAAAAAATGAATCCTTTAAAACAAATCTAGACTTTTTTTGTAGACAAGTTACACCTTGAGACTGAACAAGTATCTACTCAAGTTAGTTATGCTATTACCACTTTCCAAGAGCTCATTGAATATAATTATTTTCCTGAAGTCCACTTACTATGACTAGCTGAACTTACAGGATTGATTCTAGCCCATCAGTCAGCAAAGAATGAAAGGGCTAACATACACGCAGAAATAAATGCCTTTGGTGTGGTTTATTATTTTGGTATATTAATGAAATATGAGAACTTCCTAATAGCTGCTGGTACTTATGATAAGCAGTGTGATCACATTCAAGTTTTATTAGATATCGTGCTCCTTTCTAAGAAAGTGACTATAATTAAAGTCCATGCTCACACTAAAGAACAAACCCATGAGGTGAAAGAAAATGCCTTGGCTGTCCAGTATGATAAACAGAGTGCCTCTCCCCCAAGTTCAATCGACTCAACAAATCAAAGACTTGATCTGGATACTCCAGATTACTTTTATGAAACCTTGAGCAAACTTCAATTAAAATATCAGACTCTGAAAAAATAAAAGATATTGGGAGAAATCTGGATGTTCCCTTCATCAAACAGGCTATGGAGACTGTCTCTTGGTCTCTTCAGTCTCTCTGGAATAAAGTTTGATGGAAAATTTGCAGGCTATGACCTGTCATGGTAAAATAACTCGGAAACTGCCCTGGGACAACACTGTTGAGAAAATTTTAATCAGATAATAGCTGAAGCATCCAGTCCATGTTCCATTTGCAAGATTCATAACCTTGGAAAAACTCTTAAGGTAGGATTTGTACAGAAACCATAGCCTTGGGGACCCGCTGAACATTTACAAATGAACTTTGTGTAACTCCCTACATCATAAGAATTTGAATACATATTTACTATCATCTACCTTCACTCTGGATAGCTAGGAGTTTTTCCTGGTCTTTGTTTACCATAGATTAGAATGTTAATTGTGACCCCCAGGGCAGCCACTAAGAAAGTAACTTGAAAATATATATTTTAAAAAATGACTAGAGAATTAAAATGGTACACTATAAAACATCTATTGAACACAAAAGAATTCAGTAACAAAGGAACTGAGGAACAACAACAAAAAAAATGAAATGAGGCATATAGAAAACATAGCAAAATGGCAGAAGGATGTTCTTCCTTACCAGTAATTACATTACTTGTAAATCAATCAAAGGCTTCTCAGGTGCCTCAGTGGTATAGAATCCGTCTGCCAATGCAGAAGACATGGGAGATGTGGGTTCAGTCCCTGGGTTGGGAAGATCTCCTGGAGAAGGAAATGGCAATCCACTCCACTATTCTTGCCGGGATAATCCCACGGACAGAGGAGTCTGGAGGGATACAGGTCATGGGGTCACAGAGAGTCGACATGACTGAGCAACTAAGCATGCATGCATGCAAATGGATTAAATTCCCAATTAAAAGTCAAAGAATGAAAGACCAAAATAAAAAAATATGATTCAGGTATATGTTGCCTTTAATGGACTCATTTATAACTCAAACCAAAAACAGGTTGAAAATAAAAGAATGGAAAAATATATTCCATGCAAACAAAGCAAAAGAGAACTAGAGTGGCTATACTAACATCAAGCAAAATAGATTTTAAAATAAAAATTGGTATAAGCAAGAAAGAAGGACAATATGTAATTTTAAAAAGAGTCAAACACTCAAGAATATATAACAATTATAAGTTCCCCAAAAAAATTGAGCCCCAAAACATATGAAGCAAAAATTGACAGAACTGAAGTGAGAAACACAGTTCCACAATAATAATGGGAGATTTCAATACTCCACTATCAATATTGCATAGAATAAATAGAGGGAAGATTATCAAGGAAATAGAAGACTTGAGTAATTCTATAAACCCGCTAGATCTAACGGACATCTAGAGAATACTCCACCCAGAAACAGTAGAATATACATTCTTCTCAAATGCATATGGAACATTCTCCAAAGGAGACCATATATTAAGCCACAAAATAAGTTTCAGTAAATTTTAAAAGTGAAACCATATAAGACATACTGTCTTGTCACAATGGAATAAAATTAGTAGTCAACAGAATGAAATTTAGTAAATTCACAAATAAGAGGAAACTAAACACCACACTCTTAAATAGCCAATGAGTTGAAGAAATCACATAGCATTTAGAAAATATTTTAAGATGAATGAAAATGAAAATGCAACATACCAAAACATATGGGATACAGCAAAAGCAGTGCTCAGAGGGAAGCCTGTAGCAGTAAAATACCTACATTGAAAAAGAAGAAAGATCTCTGAGTTTTTTTTTTAAGGAATCTCCATACAGTTTTCCATAATGGCCGTATCAGTTTACACTCCTATAAACAGTGCAGGAGAGTTTCCTATTGCACTGGTTCCACATCCTTTCCAGCATTTATTATTTGTAGATTTTTTGATGATGGCCATTCTGACTAGTGTGAGGTGATACCTCATTGTACTTTTGCTTTGCATTTCAAGAGAAAAACATGTATTGTATATTAATGCATGTAAATGGAGTCCAGAAAAATGGTACTAATGAACCTAGTAGAGAACAGACCTGTGGACACAGCGAGGGAAGGTGAGGGTAGGATGAATTGAGAGAGTAGCATTGACTATCATGTGTAAAACAGACGGTTAGTGGAAAGTTGCTATATAACACAGGGATGGAGAAGGAAATAGCAACCTACTCCAGTATTCTTGCCTGGAAAAGTCCATAGACAGAAGAGCCTGGAGGGCTGCAGTCCATGGTGTTACACTACTGAGCACACACGTATGAGGCTGGTGGAGGGGATGGGTTGGTAGCAATAAACTGGTAGAACTAAAAAAATAAAATAAAATAAAACACAGGGAGTCCAGCCTGGTGCTCTGTGATGACCTAGAGGGGTGGGATGGTGAGAGGGGAGGGAGGCTCAAGAGGGAGGCGATATATATATATTTGAAGGTGAAGGTGAAGTCTCTCAGTCTTGTCTGACTCTCTGCAACCCCGTGGACTGTAGCCTACAAGGCTTCTCTGTCCATGGGATTCTCCAGGCAAGAATACTGGAGTGGTTTACCATTTCCTTCTCCAGAGGATCTTCCCAACCCAGGGATCAAACCCGAGTCTCCCACATTGGAGGCAGACGCTTTAACCTCTGAGCCACCAGGGATGCCCATATATATGTAATTATGACTGATTCATGTTGTACAGCAGAAACCAATACATTATAAAGCAATTTTCCACCAATTAAAAAATAAATTAAAAAAAATCTCAAAACAATATCCAAATGTCCACCTTCAGTAACTAGAAAAACAAGAAGAAACTAACCCTAAAGTAAGCAGAAGAAAAGGAATAACAAAGATTAGGGAATAAATAAATGAATTGGAAAAAAGAAAATCAATTAATCTTTCTTTGGGGGGAAAAAAACAGCAAAACTGACAAGAGTTTATCTAGACTGACCAAGAAAAAAAATCTCAAATTACTAAGATCACAAATCAAACTGAGGACATTATTGCTGACCTTAGAGTAATTTTTAAAGGGATTATAAAGAATACAAATGTATGCCAACAAATTAGATAATCTCAATGGAACAAACTCCTAGAAACACACAAGCTATCAAGAAGAAACTAGACTCAGAAGAAACTAGAAAGTCTGAACAACAGGTAAAGTTAGTCAGTGTTCAAACTGAGGTTTCTTAGAACCTGTAACTGTCTCTGGCATCCACTAATTACAGGGCCAAACTAAAGGCCAAATTTGTTTACACTGCCCCTGTAGTCCAGAGCCCATACTTTGAGCCATCTCCTTATCTAACTCTCATATACCAAGCCAATATTTCCCCTGAACTAAGTCAGCCTAGGCCAGATATCAGACAATTAGAGATAGCCTCCCTATGCCCCAAGGCCCACTAGAATTATTCAGACTAGCCAATCCTAAACTATTTACCCTGCTCTGCCTTGATTTCTGGGAAACCCAATAAAGACTCTGGCCTAGGCTTTCCAATTACTCCTCCTTGCCTATTAACTGACATTGGTGCTTCCCCATGTGGCCTTGCGTGGTATGGCATACTCCCTCCTCTTGGAAAATGTAAGGGATAAAAACCTTTCAATAGCATTAACTTCTCCATGTTGACATTTAGTCAGTCTGCAAATTCAAACACCTTGGGTATAATCACTGACACAGCAGGGGAAATAATGAAACAAACAAACAAAAAGTTTAAGACCAGATGATCTCACTGGTTAATTCTATAAAACAATTAGAGAATTAAAACCAATACTTCTCAAACTCATCCAAAAAGTAGAAAAGGAGGGAACACATCCCAACTAATACTATAGGGCCAACATTATCGAAGCCAGTCAAAGACATCACAAGGAAAAAAAAAAACTGCAGACCAATATCCCTTATGAATCTAGATACAAAATACTAGAAAGTCAAATACATCAGCATGTTAAAGAATTATATGACATGATTAGGGATTCTCTGGTGGCTCAGTGGTAAAAAATCCACCTGCCCCCAATGCAGGAGACAGAGGTTCGATCCCTGGGTCGGGAAGATCCCCTGGAGAAGGAAACTGCAACCCACTCCAGTATTCTTGCCTGGGAAATCCTGTGGACAGAGCAGCCTGTCAGGCTACAGTCCATGGCATTGCAAGAGAGTCAGACACCACTTAGCAACTAAACAACAACAAATGACATGACTATGTGGGGTTTATTCCTAGAGTGCAAGATTGGTTCAACATATGAACGTCAACAAATATGCCATATCAACAGACTAACGAGGGAAAACATAATTATCTCAATAAACATAGGAAAGCATGTAACAAAAATCCAACACCCTTTCATGATTAAAAAACTCAAAATACTAGGAATAGAAGGGAACTTTCTAAAGATGACAAAGGGTATCTACAACACACACACATAAGTAACACAATGGTGAAAAAAGAATGTTTTCTCCTAAGATCAGGAACAGGGCAAGGATGTCTGCTCTTGACACTTCTATTTAACATTGTATGGGAGCCTCTAGTCGGGGTAATTAAGAAGAAAAATAAATGGCATCCATATAATAAAAGAAGACTCAAAAGTAGACTCACTGATCACTTGATCTTATATATAAAAAACCCTAAAGTACTCACAAATAAACAATTATAGCTAATTCATGAGGTTCAACAAAGTTGCAAGATATAGATCAACATACAAAAAAAATCAGTATTATTTCTACACACTAGCAGTAAAAAATCAAAAAAAGCACACTATTTAATTTACAATAGCAACGAAAAGAGTGAAATAAGAATATTAACTGAGAAAGTACAAGACCTGTACACTCTAAACTACAAAACCTGTAGAAAAATATTTTAAAGACTAAATAAATGGAATGGTATCTTGTGTTCATGGATTGGAAGATAATACTATTAAGATGGCAATATTTGTGAAATTAATCTACAGACCAAAGCAGTCCTTATCAAAATTCCAAATGCTTTCTTTGGTGAAACTGACAAGTTGTGCCTAAAATTTATATGGAATTGCTTGGGACCTAGAACAGCAAAAACCATTTTGAAAAAGGAGAACTAAGCTAGGATCTAACACTTTCCAATTTCAAAACTTATTACAAGCCTAGATTAATCAAAATAGTTGGGGTA
>SJYT01019976.1:0-10211 GCA_006410635.1 Cephalophus harveyi | reverse complement strand
GACTCTTTTGTTGACCATGATGGCTACTCCATTTCTTCTGAGGGATTCCTGCCCGCAGTAGTAGATATAATGGTCATCTGAGTTAAATTCACCCATTCCAGTCCATTTTAGTTCGCTGATTCCTAGAATGTCGACGTTCACCCTTGTCATCTCTTGTTTGACCACTTCCAATTTGCCTTGATTCATGGACCTGACATTCCAGGTTCCTTTGCCATATTGCTCTTTACAGCATCGGATCTTGCTTCTATCACCAGTCACATGCACAAATGGGTATTGTTTTTGCTTTGGCTCCATCCCTTCATTCTTTCTGGACTTATTTCTCCACTGATCTCCAGTAGCATATTGGGCACCTAATGACCTGGGGAGTTCCTCTTTTGGTATCCTATCATTTTGCCTTTTCATACTGTTCACGGGGTTCTCAAGGCAAGAATACTGAAGTGGCTTGCCATTCCCTTCTCCAGTGGACCACGTTCTGTCAGCCCTCTCCACCATGACCCGCCCATCTTGGGTTGCCCCGCAGGCATGGCTTGGTTTCATTGAGTTAGACAAGGCTGTGGTCCTAGTGTGATTAGATTGACTATACTCCAATTGAAATTGAAAAAAAAAAAAAACTTTTGGTTGTGCCATGTGGAATGTGAGATCTTAGTTCCCTGACAAGGGATCGAATTCATGTCCTCTGCATTGCAAGGCAGATTCTTAACCACTGGACCACCAGGGAAGTTCAAAAATTTTTTAATAAATAGAATGGAGGTAGGTCAAAGTCCTTAGGTTTTAAGAAATCAAGAAATGCTAGGCCTACATTTTGGATGAATAAAACAGGTGAACAGTGAAGCCCATTGAAGACAATGACATGATACTGGTAAAGAAGGCTGTGTGTTAAAAGCTAAACTCCCTGATTTACTTTGAGGACATGACCAGTGTCTATGCATTAGAATATATATATATATATACACACACACATACATATATACATGCATACATACACACACACATATCTGGGCTTCCCAGGTGGTGCTAGTGGCAAAAAGAGCCTGCCTGCCAATGCAGGAGACATAAGAGCCACAGGTTCAGTCCCCAAGTTGGGAAGATCCCCTGGAGGAGGGCATGGCAACCCACTCCAGTATTCTTGCCTGGAGAACCCCATGGACAGATTAGCCTGGCGGGCTACAGTCCATAGGATTACAAAGAGTCAGACACGACTAAAGTGACTTAGCACACAAGCACAGGTTCCAACAGTGGGAAACCATGTTGTAAACAAATGTACTGTCATCCAGGCTTTGTTGCTGCATTTTCAGAGCACAGGCAGGGTAGATTTACCATTATTGTTATGGGCTCTAGGATTTTTGGTGGTGGTTTAGTCACTAAGTCATGTCTGACTCTTGCGACTCCATGGACCGTAGCCTGCCAGGCTCCTCTGTCCATGGAATTCTCTAGGCAAGAATACTGGAGTGGGTTGCCATTACCTTCTATAGGGGAACTTACTGACCCAGAAATTGAACCTGGGTCTCCTGCAAAATCACTGCAGATGGTGACTGTAGCCATGAAACTAAAAGACACTTACTCCTTGGGAGAAAAGTTATGACCAACCTTGACAGCATATTAAAAAGCAGAGACATTACTTTGTCAACAAAGGTCCATCTAGTCAAAGCTATGGTTTTTCCAGTAGTCATGTATGGATGTGAGTTAGACTATAAAGAAAGCTGAGCACTGAAGAATTGATGCTTTAGAACTGTGGTGGTGGAGAAGACTCTTGAGAGTCCCTTGGACTGCAAGGAGATCCAACCAGTCCATCCTAAAGGAAATCAGTCCTGAATGTTCATTGGAAGGATTGATGTTGAAGCTGAAACTCCAATGCTTTGGTCACCTGATGCGAAGAGCTGACTCATTGGAAAAGACCCTGAGGCTGGGAAAGATTGAAGGTGGGAGGAGAAGGGGATAACAGAGGATGAGATGGTTGAATGGCATCACTGACTCAATGGGCATGAGTTTGAGTAAACTCTGGGAGCTGGTGATGGACACGGAGGCCTGGTGTGCTGCAGTCCATGGGGTTGCAAAGAGTTGGACAAGACTGAGTGACTGAACTGAACTGAACTCCTGCATTACAGGCAGATTCTTTATCGACTGAGCTATGAGGGAAGCCTAAGGTGAAAGTCACTCAGTTATGTCCAACTCTTTGTAACCCCCTGGACTATACAGTCCATAGAATTCTCCAGGCCAGAATACTGAAATGGGTAGCCTTTCCCCTCTCCAGGGAATCTTCCCAACCCAGGGATCAAACTCAGGGGTCCTGCATTGCAGGTGGATTCGGCACCACAAGAAAAGCCCAAGAATACTGGAGTGGATTGCCATGCCTTCCTCCAGAGGATCTTCCCAACCCAGAAATCGAACCTGTATCTTTGCATCTCCTGCATTGCAGGCAGATTCTTTACCAACTGAGCTATGAGGGAAGCCCTCAGGCTTTTTGGAATCCTAAAATGAGCATTGGCTTCAGCTTAAAGCCACCAGCTGCACTAGCCCCTAATAGGAGTCAGCCTGTTCTTTGAAGATTTGAAGCCAGGTATTGACTTCTCCTTTCTAGCTATGAAAATCCTACATGGCGTCTTCTATCAATAGAAGGCTGTTTCTTCTACATTGAAAATCTATTGTGTTGTGTAGCCAGTTTCATTAATTTTCGTAGCTAGATTATCTGGATAACTTGCTGCAGGTTCTATACCAGGACTTGTAGCAGCATCTTGCACTTTGATGTTATGGAAACAGCTTCTTTCCCTAAACTTTATGAACCAACCTCTACTAGCTTGAAACTCTTCTTCTGCAGATTCCTCACCTCTCTCAGCCTTCATAGAGTTGAAGAGAGTTAGAGCCTTGCTGTGGATTAGACTTTGGCTTAAGCAAATATTGTGGCTGTTTTGATCTTCTATCTAGACCACCAAAACTTTCTCCACATCAGTAATAGAGCTGTTTTACTTTCTTATCATTCATGTGTGCTTTGGAGTAGCACTTTCTATTCTCGCCAAGAACATTTTCTTTGCATTCGCAATTTGGCTGTTTGGTGCAAGAGGCTGAGCTTTCAGTTTTTCTCAGCTTTTGACATGTCTCCCTCACTAAGCTTAACTGTTTCTAGTTTTTGATTTAAAGTGAAAGGCATGCAATGCTTCCTTTCACTTGTACACTTAGAGAACATTGTTGAGTTATTAACTGGCCTAATTTCAAAATTGTTTGTCTCAGTGAATAGAGAGGCTCAAGGAGAGGAAGAGAGGAAGAGAGATGGGTAAATGGATGGGCAGTGGAGCAGTCAGAACACACACAACGTTTATTGGTTAACTTTGCCATCTTATATGGGCACAGTTCATGGCAGCTCAAAACAATTACAGTAGTAACATCAAAGATCATTGATCACAGATCACCATAGCAAATACTGGAAAAGTATGAAATATTGTGAGAATTACCAAAATGTGACATAAAGACACAAAGTGAGCAAATGCACAAAGACATAAAGTTAGCAAAATGACAGCAAGAGAAGACTGAACACAGGGTCTCCATAAAGTTTCCATTTGTAAAAAAATGCAATATATGAAAAGTACAATAAAATGAGGTATGACTGTATGAGAACATAAGATATGATTGCAGTAAGGCTGCTCTCCCAAACTGCTGAGGTGGCGACAGAGCTGGCCTCTTGGAAAAAGTTTCTGTTGTCCTGATTATGAACTCTATAATATTTAGCTTTTGAACTTTTTTATTTTGCAGGAAAGTGACTTTCTCTAAACCTGCAATGTATCTTAAGCTTTGTATAAAAGTTAACATTTTGTGTAATAATTTTTTATTGTGGTAAATTACACATAGAATAAACTGTACCATTTTATATATTTGAAAGTGTATAATCTGGTGGCGCTGAGCACAATCATAGTGAATGAATGGTTTTAAACAAAAAAAGGCTGGTGGGGCATATTTGTGGTGGTGGCAAAATATAGTGTCAAGGTGCTTCAGACCAAGTACTAGATCTTGAAGCAGCTGGTGACTCCAGGGTACGTTCTGAGGTGGGTGTAGCTACCTTTGTGCTCAGTTGCTCAGTCATGTCCGACTCTTCAACCCCATGGACTGTAGCCCACCAGGCTCCTCTGTGCATGGGATTCTCCAGGCAAGAATATTGGAGTGGGTTGCCATTTCCTACTCCAGGGGATCTTCCCAACCCAGGGATCGAACTCAAGTCTCCTACATCTCCTGCATTGGCAGGCGGGTTCTTTACCATTAGTGCCACCTGGGAAACCCAGTATTATTATCTATTTTTTTTTTCAGAAAAGGGGGCATGTCTCCTCCCACCCACCATTCTGATGGGGATTAAGGAGTGGCTTGGTGAGAAGAGAATGTGATACATTCACACTAGGGAGTGAACTTTTTTGGGTGGAGGTGGCTAACCACGCAGCTTACAGAATCTTAATTCCCCAGCCAGGGATTGAACCCACAGCCATGGCAGTGAAAGCACTGAGTCTTAACCACTGGACCTCCAGAGAAGTCCTGGGAACGGAACTTTTTCAAGGAAAATTTCCTGGATTGGAAAAGCAAGAAAGAGACAAGTGAGCAACAGAAACTGAAACAACCATAAACGAAACTGAGAAATGGGTGACATTTGCTTGTGGTGACCCCCCTCCAAGCCCAAGTCATTACTTCTCTAATTTAGGTTTTTACTGATACACACACACAGGCATCCATATTGTCTGCCAGTGCTCTAGAACCTTCCCCTCTCTTGTTCTCATCACCAAAACTCACTCGTTCCATATGTTCTAGACTCTTGGAAACCAGTCGGGCACTAATTTTACTAACCTGGGGTGAGATGTTAACAGGCTGCTAATAGTTTCTTGTTTTCTCCCTGCACAGCACTTTTGTGCACCTTAACTTACAAGAGAGGCTGGCTTGTAAAAACTACCGGTCTGGATGGAAGGGAGGGGGCAGAAGCGGGAAGGTGTTTGGGCAGAGAAAACTTTCCCATTTTGCACAGGCAACTGCTTACTTAGCCCTTGGATGGAGTGAATCTTGAACAGAAGAAAAGGAAAATGAAGTGAAATAGGCAAGTCCTTCCCAATAAACAACTTTGATGTCCTCAAAGTGCTCGTGAAAGTGAAAGTGTTAGTGACTCAGTGAGTACAACTCTTTGCAACCCCATGGACTGGAGCCCACCAGCTCCTCTCTCCATGGGATTTCCCAGGCAATACTGGAATCAGTCACCATTCCCTTCTCCAGGGGATCTTCCTGACCCAGGGACTGAACCTGCATGTCTTGCTTTGCAGGTAGATTCTTTATTCTCTGCGCCACCACAACCACAATATACACCTCAAAGTTGCAGCCATCTCCTTTCCAATTCACACTCATTATCACTCTCACTGACATTACCTTTTCTGATCCTCTATCTTTTTAGGCTTTCCCAACACTTGCTTGGGCTTCCCGGGTAGCTCAGCTGGTAAAGAATCTGCCTGCAATGCGGGAGATCTGGGTTCAGTCCCTGGGTTGGGAAGATCCCCTGGAGGAGGGCATGGCAAGCCACTCCAGTATTCCTCCCTGGAGAATTCCCATGGGCAGAGGAGCCTGGTGGATTACAGTTCATGGGGTCACAAAGAGTCAGACATGACTGAGCGACTAAGCACAGAACAGCAGCAAGCCCTGCTTGCCTCAGATCTAGAGTCTGTTGCCACCTGCATTTGCCACCTACTTGTTTTTAGATAAAAGAACTGCCCACTGCTTATCTAGCATGATGTTAGGTATTGATGGGTTGCTTTCCAGGCCAGCCTTAAATGAATGGCAGGGAAAGTGGTGTGCTAAGGCAGAAATGTGTTGGTAAAGTTTTAACTGATGGCTTAGATGGTCAAGAATCCACCTGCAATGCAGGAGACCCAGGTTCGATACCTAGGTTGGGAAAACCCCTGGAGAAGAAATGGCTGCCCACTCCAGTATTCTGGCCTGGAGAATTCTATGGACAGAGGAATCTGGCAGGCTACAGTCCATGGGGTCCCACAGAATCGGACATGACTGAGCGAATAACATTCTAAAGTTTTAACAATCAGCTCTCTGAAGGAGGGGGAGGAGAGGAGGGTGATCCCTAATTTGTAGCATTTGCCGATTTCTGTGTTGTAAACACACCTACTATGACCAATTTTAAGTTACCAAGGGGATGCAGAGCAGAACACCATTATTTAACATTTCCACTATACAAATACAACAGATGTGAATTACCTCAAAAGCATAGATGATGATGTGATAAAAATAATTAGGAAGTCATGTTCTACAATATTTCTTATGTTTATTAAAATTTAATTGCAGCTTTATATCATGTGGTTTTTAAAAATGGCTTTAACAACTGACTTGAAAAATTCCTGAAAATGTAACCATCAACTTTCACCAGTCAGTATGAGCCAATTCTGGCACATCAGTTAAAGAGCTCCGGAAGTCACTCCTTTTCATCATGCACAAGTCTCTTTCCCACTCGTCTACCACAAGAGACTGGAAACAAACCATTTGCAATGTACTCCTTTGATCTGAACTCTGCCTTTAGTGTACTAAAATGAGCAAGACCAGGAATAAGGATCCAAGTTCTAATCCCAGTCTTAACATGAATTGGCTGTAACCTTGACCTCTTTGGATTCCAAGCTCCTTATCCATAGAATAAGGGGCTTAGACAATTGGTGTTCTTAAATGACTCTTTCAGACACATTTGTGTGTGTGTGTGTGAGTGTTTACAACTCTATTGAGATGCAATTCACATACAATAAACTAGATATATTTTAAAGAGTATAATTTGATGAGTTTCGTCTGAAATAATCACCACAAATAAGAGAAGGAGAACATCCATCACACCCAAATGTTCTCTTGTGCACCCTTATGTATCCCTGCCTCTCAACTGTCACTAGGTACCAGCAATCTTTTGTCACTATAGAATACTTTGAATTTTCTATAATTTTATAAAAATGGAATCATACAGTATATATGTATTATGCTCTTTTTTTCTGCTTACTTTGGATTAAACTTGATCTTTTCTAGTTTTTTGTTACAGAACCTGAGGTTATTGATTTAAGAGCTTTTCTAAAATAATGGTTCAGTGCTATAAAATTCCTTCTAAGTACTGCATTAGCTATATCCCACAAATTTGTATGTTTGTCTTCACTTTCATTCTTTTTAAAACACTAACTTCCCTTGAGACTCACTCTTGAGCCATGGATTATTTACAAGTATGTCAATTTTTCCAAATATTTGGAAGATTTTCCATATATCTTGCTTTTACTGATTTTTAACTCCATTGTGGTCAGAGAATACATTTTATGACTTAAATCCTTTAATATTGAGAGTTGTTATATGCTCCAGATATAGTAAATATTCAATGAGCATTTATAAAGAATGTTTTCTATTGCTGTTGGGTTGAGTGTTGTACAGGTGTCAATTAAGTCAAATATATCGCTATTCAAATTTTCTATTTTCTTTTTGGTCTATTCATTATCGATAATGGCACCCCACTCCACTCCCCACCCCCACTCCAGTACTGGAAAATTCCATGGACGGAGGAGCCTGGTAGGCTGCAGTCCATGGGGTTGCTAAGAGTCGGACACAGCTGAGCAACTTCACTTTCACTTTCATGCATTGGAGAAGGAAATGGCAACCCATTCCAGTGTTCTTGCCTGGAGAATCCCAGGGATGGGGGAGCCTGGAGGGCTTCCATCTATGGGGTCTCACAGAGTCGGACACAACTGAAGTGACTTAGCAGCATTATTGATAAAATTACAGATTTGTCTCTCCTTGTTAAGTCAGTTTTTCTTCATGTATTTTGAATTTGTTATTAAAATGCACATATATTTAGGGTTATTATGTCCTTATGATCAATTAGCCACTTTATTATGAAATAGCCCTCTTTATCTCTTTACATTTTTTTCTTTGCAATCTACTTTCTCTAATAAGTCATTCTAGCTTTTTAAAAATTAGAGTTAACATAGTGTATCTTTCTCTAGCTTATATGTTTAACCTATTTGTGTTTTTATATTTAAAGTGGACTATCTATGAGCAGCATATGGCTGAGTCTTTAATTTTTTTTTTTTCCATTCTACCAGTCTCAGCCTTTAAATTGGGTTGCTATAAAACCACTGACTTTAATATGACTCCTGATACAGTTCTGTTCAAAACTGCCATCTTGCTACTTTTTATTTGTCCCAATTCTGCCTGTTATCCAATGTGTGGAAATGGTTGTTTCCCATAATTTGCCCACTTTTGGAGTTGTTCATGTGAGAGAGCAAATCCATTCATTGTTACTTCATTATTGCTGGAAGTCAAAGTCCTCTATGTTATGTTTTTCATACTGATTTGTTATTTATATTTGGGTATTTGTTATTATATATGGATATTAATCTTATCTTTATACATGTGCCAAATATGTTCTTCCAGTTTATCAATATTCTTTTAACTCTCTTTATGGTGATTTTTCCATGAAACAATTTTTAATTTTGATATTGTCAAGTATTTCTCTTCCTTTGGGTTTTTATGTCATGCTTATAGATGCCCTATATTATCTTCTAAATTGTCACGGTTTAAAAGAAGAAAAATAACTTCTCAGTATGAATTTTATTTTTAACATCAAGTTTATTAATTATAAAAGTAATACATGCACATGGTAAAAATCTAGTAAAACAGACTAGTAAAGATGAAAATGAAAAGTTCCTTTCCTGTTCTCCCAATGCCCCTGCTTGCCAACTTCCTCTTGCTAGAAGTAACTCTTATTAGCAATTTCTCATATATATCTTTCCTTACACATTCTGGACACATATATACACATGCATATTTATCCTTTTTGTACACAAACAGGATACACACATGTGAGTGCATGTGCACACACACAGGATTGTGCAAATTTTTCATTTAACATTATATTTTTGAGTTCTTAATGCGACTGAGTTTTATCAGATATTTACCAGACTGAGACAGAAGGACCAGGGCAATCAGAGAACATGGTAAGGAAAGTGCATGGCAAAAGGCAGATTCATCTCTGCAAAGCCAACACTTAGCAAAAAAACGCCTGGCACATATTAAATTCTCAATAAATGTGTTAAACAACCAAAAGGAAAGAAGAACTTGAGAAAACTGGAAACAAATTGCTATTTGACCATTCTCAGGCCAGATCGGGTCTCCTAACTGAGAGTTACCACCTCCGAGGGCAACAGGGAATAGTACCCAATGACAGATGAGGATACGGAGCGGCTAGACCTCTTGCCTGCAATCGCTTTCCACTGTGTGTCTCTTTCCCCACTAGATTTACCACCTTCAGCACACACATTTAGTTCAAATGCACAGTTCACACTAACTACACAGCAAGAAAATCTGGGAGCTCAAAGACTACACATATCAGCTATATTACAGGTACAGGCTCAGACAAACAGCTACCCATAATCAGTACCTACTGTGGGGTAGGCACCAGGCTGGAAACAACAGCCCTGCAAGGTTAATGTCAATCTACTCCCATTTTATAGATCAGAAAACTTAAGGCTCCAAGAATCCCAGTGACTTATTCAGGGTCACACAGCTAGCAAGCAGCCTCCAGAGACAGCTCTACACCTTAATCAGGTAAGCCTACTTTTCTATCAGTCTCACAGACTGTGATATTTTCCTTGCCTGGCATTCCCTTTCTCCATTTGTCTCATCTGGTGTTTTGTGGAAGCCAGGCAGAGAGAGAAACACGTGGTTGTGGTCCATCCTAGGCTATGGAATATGCTGTGAGGGATGAGAGGTGTCAGTCATAAGAGTCCATGAAGAAGGACACACACGCGGGGTAGGTCTTGAAAGTTCAGAAGGGGGATGGAAACTGGGTACTGGAGAACAGCTTCAGAAGCCTAAGATATGAATATCATGGCAGCGCAAGAAACTCTAACACAAATATTCCCCTCTTCCTAAGTGCTTTTGGTGAGCTGCTCATGAACATGGCCCTTTTGTCTGCAGTCTCACAGCTGCTGGCCAGTGTATCTCCCCACATCTTAATCCTTTCATTCTCAAGGCCCACATGAAGTCTTACCTCCATGAAGCCTTTCTCTATTAATCCACTCATTCCTCTTACTTTCTTTTGTGAATTACAGTTTTACTTAAAATCAGCACCATAACATGTAACATGTGTTTGTTTGTACACCTTCTTGTCCTTTCATCATTTCAGGTATATTGTCTCTTTAGGTGGACTCCTTCATGGTTTTTTTTTT
>SJYT01019967.1:0-25881 GCA_006410635.1 Cephalophus harveyi | reverse complement strand
CACCCATTCCAGTCCATTTTAGTTCGCTGATTCCTAGAATGTCGACGTTCACCCTTGTCATCTCTTGTTTGACCACTTCCAATTTGCCTTGATTCATGGACCTGACATTCCAGGTTCCTATGCAGTATTGCTCTTTACAGCATCGGATCTTGCTTCTATCACCAGTCACATGCACAACTGGGTATTGTTTTCGCTTTGGCTCCATCCCTTCATTCTTTCTGGACTTATTGCTCCACTGATCTCCAGTAGCATATTGGGCACCTACTGACCTGGGGAGTTCCTCTTTTGATATCCTATCATTTTGCCTGTTCATACTGTTCATGGGGTTCTCAAGGCAAGAATACTGAAGTGGCTTGCCATTCCCTTCTCCCCAAACAAAACACATGCCTCAGGAGCCAGGTGTGACAGTGGCAAGCACACACCCTCACCAAAGCTGCATTTTAAAAAGTCATCGCCAAGTTGAATCTCAGATTTGTAAAAGCCACGAATGCTGCGTGGAACACCTGAGGTTGAGTGCCTGCCCAGGGTGCTGGGGACTGGAGTGTGGCTTCCCTGTGCCAGCACGGGGCATCCGGGTGTCCTCTCTATGCGAGGCAGTCTGCTGCAAGTCACAACCAGACACCGCAGGAACAGTGTCAGCAAGAGGGGCCTTTGATTACTGTCTGCTCTGGCCAAACCCTTTAGACAGCCTCTACTTGCGGTGGAACCCTTGCAAGGTGGATATTGGAGTCCCATCCTACAGATGAAGAAACTGAGTTCTCAGAGAAGCCAGGGAGCAGGATGGAGAGTCAAACTCTGGGCTGTCTGATTCCACTGGACCAGGCTGCTTGTCGGCTCCGGGCAGAGCCAGAAGGAAGGTTTGCTTTCAGGGACGCGTGCTCACTGTTACAGGAAAGACTTCCCCTCATTCACACAGCGAGGGAGATGAATGGAGGGGAACTTTGGGAATGAAGTGGGGGGAGGGGGCACCCAGGTTTCTGACACTATCCATTCCCAAGGATGGCTCCCAGGGGCCATGAGCGCCTTAAAGAGAGGAGTGATGTCTTCTTACTAGTTATTTTGGGGCCTGGCCGAGTTGCTTGAGGAATCTTAGTTCCTCGTCCGGCGATCAAACCCACGCTCCCTGCAGTGGAAGCACAGAGTTCTAAGCACTGGGCTGCCAGGGGAGTCCCAGGGTGTCTTACTGATGACGCTCGCCCCTGCGCACAGCACAGTATGGGCACAGAACCAGCACGCGAATTATTTTGGAAGGATAAAGGAAGGGGTGAGTAATATTCTTTGAGCACCTACTGTGTGCCAGGCACTGTTCTGGGTGCTAGAATATAACAATGAGCAGAAGAGGTAAATCCCTGCCGTCATGGAACTTGTGTTTGGGGTCTGGGGGGTTGTTGACAAAAGCAAACACAATATGGGAATAGAATCTAAAAAAGGGTGGGCATATGTATATGTATAACTGATACACTTCGCTGTACAGCAGGGCATTACAGAGTATTGAGTAGAGTTCCCTGTGCAAGGTAATTCCACTAAAGTATGATGTCAGCAGGCAGTTTCTGACCTGTTTATTTAACTTATCTGCTGTTCCTGTTTAGTCACTAAGTCATCTCCAACTCTTTTGCAACTGTAGCCTGCCAGGCTCCTCTGTCCATGCAATTTCCCAGGCAAGAACACTGGAGTGGTTTGCCATCTCCTTCTGCAGGGGATCTTTCCAACCCAGGGATCAAATCCATGTCTCCTTGTCTGAAAGATATCAATTAAAGATCTAGGGAAGGGCTGAAAGTTTTGGTCCTATATAATATCATAATGTTTAACAAATCGCTAAAGCTTTATGTATTAGATGCATTGAATGCTGAGCTCCTTCCTACTACTCTTGCTGCTACCATTGTCACATCATGTAAACTGGCCCCCTCGTTACTGAGTAACAAAAATTTAATTTTAAAAAAGCAGGAACACAATAGATAAGTAAACTATATGGTGTGTTAGAAGGTAATAAGTGCCACAGAGAAAAATAAACTGGGAAGTGGAAGAGAGAAGGCTGGGAGTGTCATATGCACACAGTGGCCAGGGAAGGGCACGCTGAGGGAGGGAGGGAGAAGGGAGGGAGGGACGGAAGGAAGGAAGGAAGAAGATTCTTCTGCTGCCTCTAGTCCCAGCTCAGCCCTGACCTTGGGGAACACGGCCTCCTCGGCAGCATTTTGATGCTGCTGTGCTTTTCTGAATGTCCCAGGGCAGCTGTCCCCTTCACTGGCTGCCCTTGGTCGCAGTGGTGGACTGAGTTCTGGTTTTCCTTTGAGAGGCCAGCAGTTTCATTTCTGGTGCCTCTGGGCGGGGGTGGGGGTGGGTGATGGCCAGTGCTCTAAAAGCCTAGAGTAAATATCTCCTCCTGGAATATCTTCTCTCAGGCTGACATAAGGCCAGGTCAACAGGCTGCCCCAGCTCCTGCGAGAGCAGACTCTGCATAGCGCCCGTCCTCCTGGGTGACGGCAGGAGGATGGGAATTCCTCCCTGAGCCTTTCATCCACTTTCTCCTCTCCTCCATCCATAATTCATTCACTCACTCACTCATTCTTTCTTCCTAGAGCTGGCCTCACGTTATCTGCTTATTTATCTGTCTGTGATCGTCTCTCTGCACTAAAATGTCAGTCCCTGAGGGCGAGCGCCTGTAGAAGAGATTCTAGCTCAGAGTAGTTGCTGTTTAATGATGTTAATGATTTTTTCGAGTGAATGGATGGATGAATAGATAGTCTTTCATTTTATTTAGCTAATCAAAACATGTGCTGAGTAATGGAAGCTGGAGTCTTGCCTACAAAAACAGGGGGACAAAAAGGCCTCCATATTCAGTAGCCCCACAGGGTCGTGCCCAGCATTAATCACCCCCTTTTTTTTCTTTCTTTTTTGAACTATCACGTTTGTTTCTTTTTAAAAAAGATTTATATATGTTTTTATTTTTGGCTGCTCTGGGTCTTTGTTGCAGCGAGCTGGGGCTACCCTCTAGTTGCGGTGTGCAGACTTCTCACTGCAGTTAGTACTATATAAAAGAAAAGTGAAAGTGAAATTCGCCCAGTTGTGTCCAGCTTTTTGCAACTCCATGGACTGTCTAGAATGGGTAGCCTTTCGCTTCTCCAGGGAATCTTCTCAACCCAAGGATTGAACCCAGGTCTCCCACATTGTAGGCAGATTCTCTACCAGCTGAGCCACAAGGGAAGCTGAAGAATACTGGAGGGTAGCCTATCCCTTCTCCAGGGGATCTTCTCGACTCAGGAATCGAACTGGGATCTCCTGCATTGCAGGCGGACTCTTTACCAACTGAGCTATCAGGGAAGCCCAGAAGTGAAAGTCTCTCAGTCATGTATGACTCTGGGAGTTCATAGACTATACAGTCCATGGAATTCTCCAGGCCAGAATACTGGAGTGGGTAGCCTTTCCCTTCTCCAGGGGATCTTCTCAACCCAGGGATTGAACCTAGGTCCCCCGCATTGCAGGCAAATTCTTCACCAGCTGAGACAAGGGAAGCCCAAGAATACTGGGGCATGTAGAGGAGATACAAGTACTTTGCCTGGTTTGGTTAAAGCAGAATTAAGTACTCTCCCATATAGTTGATGGGGCTTCCCTTGTGGCTCAGATGGTAAAGAATCCATCTGCAGTGCAGGAGTCGTGGGTTCAGCCCCTGGGTTGGGAAGATCCTCTGGAGGATGGCATGGCAACGCACTCCAGTATTCTTGCCTAGAGAATCCCATGGACAGAGGAGCCTAGCAGGCTACAGTTCATGGGGTCTCAAAGAGTTGGACATAACTGTTTGTCTAAGCACATACAGTTGAGCAGAGCTTGCTGAGCACCAAGGTGATCAAGGTGAGCTTCACGGAAGAGGTGACCCTATCTAGGATTTGTAAAGCAGTAAAGAGGCAGACCTTTTCCCCTTCACCTTCTGGCTTCCCTTGTCTCACCCATGTCCCACCAGGTGATTCCAGGCTACCTCCCTATCTTGGCCCAGTATTTTCTCTTGCCTCCAGCAGGTGGGGATTCTGGGCTTCTCCTGTGAGACCAGGGTTCAAAAACCAGCTGCTCAGGTCTATCAGGCTAGGCAGGGGTTTGCCACAGGAACCAACCATTTCTTCCTAAAACAAGGGTGCCTTGACAAGTGGATGGCTGGCACGGGATGGTTTCCTCCCAGCCAAGGAGAGGCAGGACAAGACAGGCACATAGGCAGGCAGGAGGGGGATTGTGGGCTGGGGGCAAAAGCAGGGAAGATCCCTGCTTCACTCATGGTGGCATGCTGAGGAGGCTGCGGAGGGACGCCCACTGCCATTGCCCTGCCCCATTGCCATCCCTCTTGGCATATCACCATCAGGACCCTTGGCATCTTTGCTTTTTTTTTTTTTTTTGGTTTTTAAAAAATATTTATTTGACTGGGCCGGGTCTGAGTTGCAGCAGGCAGGATCTTTCGGTTGTGGCATGCCGAGATCTATTATTATTATTATTTTAGTTGCAGTGTGCGAGATCTAGTTCCTTCCTGACCAGGGATGGAACCCGGGCCCCCTGCACTGGGAGCTCAGAGTAGCCACTGGACCACGAGGGAATGCCCTCCTTGGTATCTTTGGCCTCAGCCCCAAGAGCAGCCTGAGGCTATGGCAAGGGCACCAGGCCAGGACTCCAAAGTTCTGGGGCCTACTTCCAGTTCCACAAATTTGGCCAGAACATACAACTTTTCTGGTTTTATTTCCTCCATCTGCAAACGGGTACCTGCACGTCTTCCCTGCCTGCCACTGGATCTGCTGTGAAGCTCAAAAGAGAACTCACAGCATGCTGCTTAGAACCTTGGCTAGGGGTCCAAAGGAACCAGGGTTCGAGTCTCAGCACTGCTACTTCCTAGCTGGGTGATCTTGGCCAAGCTGCTTAACCATTCTCCCATCTATACACCGGGGTGATGGTTGTACCCACCTCTCAGGATGGGTGTGAGGAGTAGAGCACTCTAAGGCATATGAAACTTTAACACAGAACACGGTTGGTGCTTGAGGAGACTGGCTCTTATTTGCACCTGGAAATGAAGCGGGAAAGTCTTTTGTAAACTGAAAAGTATCATAAACACTGGGGTTGCCTCTGTGATGATGCATAATGACTTTCTCCTCTGGTGCTCTCTGAAAAATCTATAAAGGGGGAGCAGCCAAGAGAGTGAGCCCCTGTGCTCTCCCCGAGAACCCCGGGGCTGAAGGTGGGGTTTGGGAAGGTGGGGTTTGCTTCCCCTGGGAAGCAGTTCTGGCCACACTCCATTCTCTTCAGTCCCTCAAAGTCACAGAAGGTGCCACCTGCCCATGCCCGTGGGGAGGTCTCCAGTGTGGCTGGCCTGGGGGGCAAGCGGAGAGGTTGCAGGTTCCCACAAAATTCTCTCCTCTATGACAACCTGTAAGGTCAAACTAAGGTCACAGATAGTGGGACATGGAACATCTTGTGCTGCCTGGTGGGATGTTCTAAGTGCGTCAAGCTTTTCTTCTGTGCTATTAATGTGCTGTGCTTAGTTGCTCAGTCATGTCCAACTCTTTGCGACCCCATGGACTGTAGCCCGCCAGTCAAGAATACTGGAGTGGGGTGCTATGCCCTCCTCCAGGGGATCTTCCCAACTTAGCAGTTGAACCTAGGTCTCCCACTGCAGGTGGATTCTTTAATGTCTGCACCACCAGGGAAGCCCCCTGTGCTGTTAATATTCCTACCCAAACCTCACACCCTGAATTTAATCATAAATAACTAGCGTGCACGCGTGCTCAGTTGCTAAGCTGTGTCCAACTCTTTTTGACACCATGGCCAGTAGCCAGACAATCTCGAATTGAGGGACATTTGTGCAAAGCAACTAGTCTGGATTCTTTTTTTTTTCCCCTGGTGGCTCAGTGGTAAAGAATCTGCCTGCCAACGCAGAAGACGTGGGTTCAATCCTTAGGTCCAGAAGATCCCTTGGAGGAGGAAATGGCAACCTACTCCAGTATTCTTGCCTGGAAAATCCCATGGACAGAGGACGCTGGTGGGCTACAGTCCATGGGGTCGCAAAGAGTCTGACATGACTGAGCGACCTAGCATGCACGCCTGTGTACAGACAGAGATGAACCAAAAGAAGTAGATCCAGGTGAAGGGTATATGTATGCTCACTGCACCAGTCTTGCAAATTTATTGTAGACTTGAAATTTGCAAACAAAAAGTTTGGGGAAAATCCCTCATGGAGCCCTGTCACTGGGAGCCTTTATATCTGAGCAGAACAGTCAGCCTCCACAAGGCCTCGGGCAGAAGGCCCAGAGTCAGAGGCTCAAGGAGAGTCCCACCCACACACTCAGCCAATTACAGTTCAAACTCTGCGTGACCCACGGGGCTCCCTGTGTTCCTTACTGCACAGGGAGCAGCATGTACCAGGGACTCAGCACTTGGCACCCACCCCACGCCAGGCCCCTGCTCAGCCCCTGCCCTCTCAGTGTGCACAGTTCTCATTTCTCTCTGCAGCTCACGCCGTGGCAGAGTGCGTTCTGCCTGCTGTCCTCAGTCATGTCTGACTCTTTGCGACCCTGTGGACTGTAGCCACCAGGCTCCTCTGTCCATGGGATTCTCCAGGCAAGAATCCTGGAGTGGGTTGCCATTTCCTTCTCCAGGGGATTTTCCCAACCCAGAGATTGAACCCTGGGTCTCAATCTGACACATCTCCTGCATCACTTGCAGGCAAATTCTTTACCAATGAGCCAAAACCCACAGACAGCAGAGGTCTCGGGGAAGAGAGAAGCAGAGATTAGCAACAGCAAGCTCTGTGAACTGGGCTCTTCTGGGAGCCAAGTACAGAGCTGGGCCTTCTCTGGGCATCGTTGTGTCTCCTTCTCACAGTGGCTGGCCAGGGGGAGGGAGTTTGTTTTTTTAATTTTTTTTCTAACAAGGCGGAAACTCTGGCTTAGAGAGATCAAATCACTTGCCTGAAGTCACACAAGGGCTTCCCTGGTAGTTCAGCTCTTAAAGAATCCACCTGCAATGCAGGAGACCCTGGTTTAATTCCTAGGTCAGGAAGACCCCCTGGAGAAGGGATAGGCTTCCTATTCCAGTATTCTTGGGCTTCCCTGGTGGTTCAGATGGTAAAGAATCTGCCTGCACTGCGGGAGACCTGGGTTCAATCCCTGGGTTGGGAAGATCCACTGGAGGAGGGCATTGCAACCCACTCCAGTATCATTGCCTGGAGAATCCCCACAGACAGAGGAGCCTGGTGGGCTACAGTCCAAGGGGCCACAAAGAGTCAGACACGACTGAGTGACTAAGCACACAGCAAAGTCACACAGCTAAAGGATGGCAGATCCGGAAAGCAGGTGACACGATCTCAGCCTTGAAGACATTTGACAGGCGGACTTACTTTTTTGCTTGTCAGGCATGATGTGGAGGGAGGAAGGTGTGGGGAGGGATCCTCAGCCTTGGCCCTGGTGGAATTAGGGGCCAAAGAATCCCTGTTGTGCGGCTTCCTGTTCATTGCAGGATATGGGGCAGCAGTCCTGGCCGACAGAAATATTTAAAAAGCCAAACCAAAACAATGGTCGTTGTAAAGGGAGAGGCCTGTGCGGAGTCCCCTGGGGGCATTTTGGAGGTAGGGAAAGTCCACATGTGGGGGAGTCTCAGAGGACTGGGTCTTGAGGAATAAGTGGAAAATCGCAGGGAAAGACAAAAGGGGAAGGGAATTCCCAGAAGAGCGACCGGTATGTGCAAAAGAACAGAGGTCATCCATAGGATGTGGAGAGAAAATGTTAGAACTTGTATTTATATTCATTTTTTAAAAGGTTTTTATTTCTGTTTCTTTATGGCTGCATCGGGGTCTTAGTTGAAGCACACAGGCTTAGCTGCCTTGAGGCATGCAGGATCTTAGTTCCCCAACCAGGGATAGGACCTCATCCCCTGCATTGGAAGGCGGATTCTTAACCACTGGACCCCAGGGAAGTCTCTTATATTCACTGTTAGTCTCATGTTTTTATATTTCCTATTTTATAGACATGCTAACATAGTAATACATATAATTTGGAGCGATGTTTTTTTGCTGAGCTGCTCAGCTTGCAGGCTCTAAGTCCCCCAACTGGGGACTGAACCTGGGCCACAGCAGCGAAAGCCCAGCATCTTAACTACTAAGCCACCAGGAAACTCCGCTGGTTTAATGTATGTGTTTTGAGGCACACACCCCCACATTTTCTACCGACGAATGATCATAACTGTGGCCAAGGGGCTTCCGGGGTGGCACAGTGGATAATAATCCACCTGCCAATGAGGAAGATCCCACATGCCCCAGAGCAACTAAGCCCACGCGCCTGTGCTCTAGAGCCCGGGAGCTGCAGCTACTGAGCCCACATCCTGCAATTACCGGAGTCCTTGCGCCTAGAACCGGGGCTCCACAAGAGAAGCCTCTGCGATGAGAAGCCTGTGTACCACAAGGAAAAGCAGCCCCAGGTCGCCACAAGCAGAGAAAACCTGCACAAAAGCAGTTGAAGACCCAGTACAGTCAAAAGATAATAAACAAACTGTTGCCAAGGTTGGCTTGAGACATGTTGTGTTTGAAGGGCCTGTGAATGTCCAAGAAATAATGTCTAGGCTTGGAGCTAGATAGGGGTGTGAGTCAGGGAGACAGCCTGGGGTGCCGGGAGTGAGGAAGGGCGAGGGGTTTTAGACTGTGCGATTCCAGAGAGACAAGGCAGAAAGGAGCAAGTGGTTTTTAGCCTGGCTGTACCTAGGGAGTTTTTAAAAAGTACTCACTCCCAGTTTCTTTGCCATAATCGGCCTGGAGTGAAGCCCAGACATCGCCGTCTTGAATCTCCCCAAGTGATTCCAATTGCAACTAGACTCAAGAACCACTGCCCTAGATAAGCGTTCTTCAAATTTTCATGCTGTGTATCCCCTCAAGGAATTTTGGTAAACTACATACTCTCATATTTTGAAGTTGACATCTAAATTTTTTATCATAATTTTAATAGCAGCAAAAAATATAATTTCCTGCATGTTGTATATATTTTCTCAAGAACCTCAGAGTTGCAGATTTGGTTTATTTAATTTATGAGAAATGTCTGCCATATAAGCTAATTGGCAAAGCCAGAATTCATTGTCAAAGAGTCAGCCCAATTAGACTTACTCTCTGTCAAAAGAAAAATCTGGATTCATTTTTCAGTTCAGATAAATGTATTAGTACATAGCCTCATGACAACCATCTCACTTTCATATTCTAAGCTAAATAGACAGACAATGCACAGAGCCTTGTCACCTAGAATTTGTCCCTTAGATGGAATAAGATGCTGTCCCTTCAATATTTATAGCTGATGCTCTCTGTTCTTTGTGGAGGGGGTCTCTCCTTCAGAAGTGTGCACTCTCTAATTGCTCCTTTGTTTGGGTCTACAGTGCTTTGCACTTGTCTAGATGACAAACCATGTTCCCAGGGGAATTGAGTGAAAGGTAAGCCTTACTTGAAAAGATAAGTGAAGTGGAAAAGAACAACTGGCTTGACGTTTCATTGCAGAGGCAAACAGATCCATTTTAGAAAAAAAAGACATACAGAAGTTGAGGATCTGGAAATTGATGCCTTTAAAGTTGTTCTTGGGGCTTCCCTGGTGGTCCAGTAGTTAAGAATCCACCTTGCTCTTCAGGGTACCCTGGTTCAGTCCCTGGTTGGGGAAGATCCCACATGCTGCAGATCAACTAAGCCTGTTGCTCCACAACTACCGAGGGCTGCAAGCCCTAGAGCCTGTGCTCTGCAATAAGAGAAGCCACCAAAATGAGAAACTCGTGCACCACAACTAGAGAGTAATCCACACACAACAAAGAAGACCCAGCGCAGCCAATAAATAATTAAATAATCAATAACAAAGTTTATTGTGATAGATCCATACATATATGGTAACTTCATTTACTATAAAGACATTTATGTAATTCTGGGGAAAAACCAATTTTTTTCTATGCATACTCACAAGGGGAAAAAAATGAACTCTAACCCCTTCCTCACACCATATAAATTAATTCATGATGGATCATAGGCCTAAATGTGACAACTAAACTAATAAAACCCTGGGAAGAAAACATGGGAGATCTTCATGACCAGGCAAAGATCTTTTAGTGAGTGTTAGTCTCTGAGTCAAGTCCGACTCTTTGCGATCCCATGGACTATAGCCTGCCAAGAATTTGTCCATGGAATTCTCCAGGCAAGAATACTGGAGTGGGTTGCCATTTCCTTCTCTAGGAGATCTCCCTGACCCAGGGATTGAACCCAGGTCTCCTGCCTTGCAGGCAGATTCTTTACCATCTAAGCCACCAGGGAAGAAGCATATGCTAAGTACCCACAGGTGCTACGACTGTTCCATGACCAACCATCAAAGACCAAAAAGTGGGCAGTGGCTCAATTCCTGGAAATCTTCATCCCTTCCCCCAAATAATTAGAATAATCTTCCCACTCATTACCTTATGAAATTATCCAGCCGATAAAAGCTAACCATACCACATTTCAAGGCTGTACTTGCCCTCTGCAACGGCCCATACTCTGTGGAATGTATCCCTCTCTAAATAAATCCACTTCTGACTTATCACTTTGTCTCTCATTGAATCCTTTCTGTAGTGTGACATCAAGAACCTGAGCTTCATTAAGTCCTGAGACCAGGTGTGTGATCTCAGATGGAAGATCATGGGATTTGGCCAGGTTCAAGGCCTGGCCATATGAGTTCAAGCCCCAGTCTGAAGCGAACGGTTTCAGTATTCTTTTCCCTGAATATAAAGGAAAGAAAGCTCACAATTACCAGTACAAATAAAGGAAATAATACAAAAATGGGCTGAAATCCCAGAGATAACTATTGTCAACATCTTGCTGCATATCATTCTAGAACTGATATAAATATATTTAAATATTTGTATATTAAAATATGTAATATATTTTTAAAGCAAACAAAAATGGAATAATACTGCACACAGTGGTTTGTAACCTCCTTTTTTCCTTAGGTAATGCCTTACTGCTGCTACTGCTACTGCTAAGTCACTTCAGTCGTGTCCGACTCTGTGCGACCCCATAGACAGCAGCCCACCAGGCTCCCCCATCCCTGGGATTCTCCAGGCAAGAACACTGGAGTGGGTTGCCATTTCCTTCTCCAAGGTAATGCCTTAAGGACACTTTTACTGTATTAAAAGTGAAAGTGAGACTTGATGAAAGTGAAAGTTGTTTCAGTTGTGGCCGTCTCTTTGCAACCCCATAGACTATACAGTCCATGGAATTCTCCAGGCCAGAATACTGGAGTGGATAGCTGTTCCCTTCTCCAGGGGATCTTCCCAGATCTTCAACCTGGGATCGAACCCAGGTCTTCTGCGTTGCAGGTGGATTCTTTACCAGCTGAGCCACTAGGGAAGCCCTTTCCTGTATTAGTAAATAAAATTTCACATCATCATAGTTTTTTTTATTTAACCTTTTTGAACATTTAGAGATTTCCCCCTCTTTTTTTTTTTTTTTTTTACTGTTAAAAACAAGGTTGGGGAAAACTTAGCCCTTGCAACATCATTTGAAAAATACACACACACGTAGACTATAAAAGACAGTTGATTTTGAACCACAAGTTTTAGAAATAACTTTGTAAATTCACAGCAGTATCATTCATTAAGTGCAATGTTGTGGGGAAAACAAAGAATTGGGCAATATCTGAGACTGAGATGATTGATAGTAAGCCATGGAAAGGGAGATGTTTTGTCCTGGAAGGAGCACTGAAGATTTTTTTTTCCCCAAAACTAGACCTCTCCAAATATAGTTGTCTTGAACAAGCTGTTGCAGCAGCTGGAATCCAGGAGTTCTAGGCTCTGACTCCCTTCTACCCCCTCTCTGGGAATGAGATGCTTCTCACAAACAGACCAGGATGCTGGCATCCCCTGCCTCCTCTTGCAGCTCCTCCACGATAACTTGCCCCTCCCTGAACACCACAGCACAGTACACACACCTTCAGGTGCAAGATGTCGGGGCTGTTCTTGAATCAGGCTAGTTTTAGATTCGTTTCCATTAGGCTTGAAGACAGCTTAAAGGTCACCTTGTCTGACTGACCCAGCCCACTGAAGACTGATTCTGCTCTCTGATCCCTCTCCACCCTTTCAGAGGACACTTTAGGTGGCAAGAAGCACTTTACCTGTCAGTTCATTCAGTCATTCAGTTGTGTCTGACTCTTTGAGACCCCGTGAACCGCAGCATGCCATGCCTCCCTGTCCATCACCAACTTCTGAAGTCCACCCAAACTCATGTCCATTGAGTCGATGATGCCATCCAACCATCTCGTCCTCTGTCATCCCCTTCTCCTCCTGCCCCCAATCTTTCCCAGCATCAGGGTCTTTTCAAATGAGGCAGCTCTTCATATCAGGTGGCCAAAGTATTGGAGTTTCAGCTTCAGCATCAGTCCTACCAATGAACACCCAGGACTGATCTCCTTTAGGATGGACTGGTTGAACCTTCTTGCAGTCCAAGGGACTCTCAAGAGTCTTCTCTAACACCACAGTTCAAAAGCATCAATTCTTCGGAGCTCAGCTTTCTTTATAGTCCAACTCTCACATCCATACGTGACTACTGGAAAAACCATAGCCTTGACTATATGGACCTTTGCTGACAAAGTAATACCTCTGCTTTTCAATATGCTGTCTAGGTTGGTCATAACTTTCCTTCCAAGGAGTAAGCATCTTTTAATTTCATGGCTGCAATCACCACCTGCAGTGAATTTGGAGCCCCAAAAATTAAAGTCAGCCACTGTTTCCACTGTTTCCCCGTCTATTTCCCATGAAGTGATGGGACCAGATGCCATGATCTTCGTTTTCTGAATGTTGAGCTTTAAGCCAACTTTTTCACTCTCCTCTTTCATTTTCATCAAGAGGGTCTTTAGTTCTTCTTCACTTTCTGCCATAAGGGTGGTGTCATCTGCATATTTGTGGTTATGGATATTTCTCCCGGCAACCTTGATTCCAGCTTGTGCTACTCCCAGCCCAGTGTTTCTCATGATGTACTCTGCATAGAAGTTAAATAAGCAGGGTGACAATATACAGCCTTGATGTACTCCTTTTCCTATTTGGAACCAGTCTGTTGTTCCATGGCCAGTTCTAACTGTTGCTTCCTGACATGCATATAGGTTTCTCAGGAGGCAGGTCAGGTGGTCTGGTATTCCCATCTCTTGAAGAATTTTCCACAGTGTATTGTGATCCACACAGTCAAAGGCTTTGGCATAGTCAATAAAGCAGAAATAGATGCTTTTCTGGAACTCTCTTGCTTTTTTGATGATCCAGCAGATGTTGGCAATTTGATCTCTGGTTCCTCTGCCTTTTCTAAAACCAGCTTGAACATCTGGAAGTTCACGGTTCACGTATTGCTGAAGTCTGGCTTGGAGAATTTGAGCATTACTTTACTAACGTGTGAGATGAGTGCAATTGTGCGGTAGTTTCAGCATTCTTTGGCATTTCCTTTCTTTGGGATTGGAATGAAAACTGACCTTTTCCAGTCCTGTGGCCACTGCTGAGTTTTCTCAATTTGCTGGCATATTGAGTGCAGCACTTTCACAGCATCATCTTTAAGGATTTGAAATAGCTCAACTGCAATTCCATCACCTCCACTAGCTTTGTTTGTGATGATGCTTCCTAATGCCCAGTTGACTTGACATTCCAGGATGTCAGGCTTGAGGTGAGTGATGACACCGTCATGATTATTTGGGTCGTGAAGATCTTTTATTACAGTTTTGTGTATTTTTGCCACCTCTTCTTAATATTTTCTGCTTCTGTTAGATCCATACCATTTCTGTCCTTTATCGAGCCCATCCTTGCATGAAATGTTCCCTTGGTATCTCTAATTTTCTTGAAGAGATCTCTCGTCTTTCCCATTCTATTGTTTTCCTCTATTTCTTTGCATTGATCACTGAGGAAGACTTTACCAATCGCTCATTAGATACTGCTGTTCAGTTATCTATTCGAGCAAATGGTGCATATTGAGTGCTGTGTACTGAGCACTTACTATGCACTAAGAAATAAATCAGTGAATAAAACACACAAAAGTCTCTGCTCCTATGAAGCTGTCATTCTAATGGCATGGATTGGGGAGGACAGATACTACAGAATTATTGCATGCTAGAAGGTAATAAATGCTACAGCAAAAAAAAGTGGGGAGAAGAGTGCTGAAATGGATCAGGATGGCAAGGATCAGATTACAATTTTAAATAATATTAAAACATTAATGTATGGGGAGTTGCTGATCAGGAGGCATAAAGTCTCAGTTACTCAAGACAAATAAGATCTAGTAATCTGGATATCTGCAGTACAACTTTGCTCTTCTAACAATAGAGTATTTTACACTTTAGATCCAAAAACACAAATAGCTTGAAAGTGAAAGGATGGAAAAAGATATTCCATGCAAATAGTAACTAAATAAAAGGGCAGGAGTGGTTATAGTAATATCAGACAAAATGGACTTTAAATTAAAAACTTCTCTAAAAGGCAAAGAAAGAATTATCTACTAAGAAAAGGCTTAATATAGCAAGAAGATATAATAATTATAAACAAATATGCATCTAATAACAGATCATTAAAGTATATAAAGCAATGGAATATTATTCAAGCTTACAAAGGAAGGAAATTCTACGTAACATGGATGAATCTTGAAGATTCACTGACTGAAATAAACCAGACACGAAAGAACAAACACATGATTTCACTTGTATGAGGAACCTGAAATAGGCAAATTCACAGAGACAGAAAATAGAATCTTGGTTGCCAAAGGCTTGGAGAAAGGAGGACTGAGAAGTTATTGTTTTAATGGGCACAGATTATCAATTTGGGAAGATGAAAACCATTCTGGAGATGGATGGTGGTGATGGTTTCACAAGAATGTGAATGTGGTTAATGCCACTGAACTGTACACTTAAAACTGGTTACAATGGTCAATTTTATGTTATGTATATTTTACCATAATTAAGAAAATAAATTTTAAAAACCTAAAAGGAAATGAAAAACCTATGGGAGCATATACAAGGCACTATTAAGATGAGTTGGAGAAGGAAATGGCAACCTGCTCCAGTACTTTTGCCTGGAAAATTGTATGGACAGAGGAGTCTGGCAGGCTACAGCCCATGGCGTCACAAAGAGTCGGACATGAGCGCCTAAACCTCCACTATCATTAAGATGACTATCTGGAGTGGAGGTGGGGAATAAGCTGGAAAGTAGGCGGATAGGTAACAGGGGTGAGAGCAAGACTTTCACTGCGTTCCTTTTAATACTTTTTCAATTAATGTATTGCCAAAACATTAAAAATAGAAAAAAATATTTTTAAAGTTCTTTCTGATATTGGGCCAAAATGTATCCCCCAGTCGTGGTGAACAAATCAAATTCTCCTCTAAGCGACAGCCCCTCAAGTCCTTAAGACAGCCCCTCTGAGAGTCTTCTTCAGCTTTCTGTTCCTCCTTCTCAGTACTGGGGGCACCGATCATTGCAGAGGGGTGTCTGAGTCTGTGGGCTCTCTGCTGGACACTTTGGGGATCTCCAGCACCTTCTTCCCCCTGTCCTATAGCACGCCACATCTCTTTGGGAGAATCTCCCCACTGCGTTGGAGGCTGGAGCCCCACTGTGTAGTGTTTGTGGAGAACATCCCAACTCGTCACTAGGAAAGCAAAAGGTACCAGTGAGTCCTCTCTGTCTACACTGGCCCCAGTCAGGAGGAAAGCATGTGACTCAGCCCGTCAACTTGACTTTCCTGGGCTTTGCTCTTTAGAGTGCTGCAAGGAAGCTGAGTGCCAAGCGATTGTATTTATCTGAGCGGTGGTGGGCTGGACTCCTTAGATCGTACAGTTCTTATGCGCCTCCTTTATGTGAGTACCTGTTGCCCAGGCCTCCAGACCTCCTTGGTTCTGGCTTATTTGACAATCCTGGCCTTCTAGCCTCCATCAATTCTATAAACCCTAAAGGAGTCCAATTTTTTGCTTAAGCTAACCAGAGCCAGCTCCTGTACTTTGTGACTTAGAACAGCCCTAATTTCCATGTGAACTGGGGAGAATGTGGCAGATTGTATTTTCCCAAAATGGCCTCGTCAATTTCTCCCAACCCACACACTGATCAATAATGTGTGTGTGTGTGTGTGTGTGTGTGTGTATGTGTGTGTGTTTGTGTATGTTAGTTGCTCAGTCATGTCCAACTCTTTGCCACCACATGGACTGTGGCCCTCCAGGCTCCTGTGTCCATGGGATTTCCCAGGAAAGAATACTGGAGTGGGTGATGATCCCTTTTCTGGGGGATCATCCCAACCCAGGGACTGAGCCCAGGTCTTCTGCCTTGCAGGCAGCTTCTCTACTGTCTGAGTTACTACAGTACTGACATCTTATGCCCTGTGACAGGCGGAGACTCAGTTGCAGGTGATTTAGTTGTTTGTCCAAAACATCATATGATAAGGAAGTGCAGGCTGAAGAAGGGTCCCCCTGGGTTGGGGCGTATGGGAGGAGAAAGTGGCTGACAGGCAGGAAGGCCCTGCTGGCATAGAGCCCTGAGCAGAGACACAAGCCTAGGGCCCTGGGAGCTGTGGGCGCAGGGAGCAGGACCTGGAGAAAGAGTTGGCAGAATATGGGGTCCCCAGAGGCCATGGACGTGGCCATATGCTCATCAACCTATTGATGGGGCAGAACCCCCAGGGACCCATGTCTCATGTTCATTGACTCCCCAGGCTAGAAGAGGCCTGTCTCATCTAACTCCTTCAATTCGGAGATGAGGCAGTGGCAGCCAGAGAGGACTTGCCCAAGGTCCCCCTGCTCATCAGCAGTAGGGCAGGACAAGAGCCCCTATTTCTCACTCCTGGACCAGTGCTCTTTCAGAGTCACCTTCCCTTCGTTCTGGGGATCAAGCCTGGGCTCTAAGGTGACCCTAGTTATCATCCAAACCAGAGCGAGAGGGGGCATTATTAATCATTACACCAGGACGGCAGGTGTAAACAGGACTGCCCAGGGCAAGTGGGACATATGATCACCCTAGCATGACAGCTGAATGCCACCCACTTGCCTTCCAGGAAAGCGTCTTTGTAGGCTTATGGCTGAAGGAACCTGAAAGCTCGTCATCACCCTCAACACCCAGGGAGGGGCCAGAAGACAAAGCAGGCTTGAGGGTCTGGCCTTCCCACGGATTATCAGGGTGCCCTAGAACTGGCTGCTCCATAACAGGCCTCCTTGCCGCCTGGAGCTGTGTGTGCATAAACAGGCCCCGTTTGCAGTGTTCCCACCTACCAGAGATCAAGTGCCCTGCCGAGGCCAGCAGAGCTCCGGTTTCAGGTGCTTCCCTCTGGGTGATGCCCACTGGACCAAAGCCCTTCTCGTGGCAGAGTCGTGATCATGGGGCCCTTCAGTGGGGCCCAGGGCAGTGGAGGAAAGGTCTCTTCTGAGCTAGTAGCTAGGTCACAGTAGAAACTTTAGAACTGAGGAGCACATCTGAATGTCTTGGGCTAGCTGTGCTGTTTCCTTCCCTCTTTCTTACACTTCTACCTTCTCTCTGATAGTCACAAGCTTCTCAAAGATTATAGTGCACACGAATGCCTTGCTAAAATGCAGCTTCAGCAGGCCTAGAACAGAGCCTGGGTTGCTGCTTTTCTAACAAATCCCAGGGGATGCCGATGCTGCTAGTCCAGGAACCACTTTGAGCAGCAAGACCCTAGATGTCCTCCTTTCAGTCCTTTCCCTGCATTCATGTGGCTACTCCTTTAGTGCATGCATGCTAAGTCACTGCAGTTGTGTCCAGTTCTTTGCAACCCCATGGACTTTAGCCCACCAGGCTCCTCTGCCCATGGGATTCTCCAGGCAAGAATAATGGAATGGGTTGCCATGCCCTCCTCCAGGGACTCCTTCCTTAGGCATCAGTGCAAATGACCCTCCTCAGAAAGGCCTGCCCTGACTCCTACCTAAACGTGGTCCTTCCCATGATCCTCTCACAGCATCCTGATCACTTCCTTTACAGCAGTAATCCAAACTTGTCATTGGTTTATGCATTGCTACTGATTGTGGGAGATTATTACAGTCTGTCCCCAACTGATCATGTCTCTCCATACCCACATTCTTGGGAAGCTTCTCATTGTAATGATTCTGGGCCTGGCCATGTGATCTGTTTGGGCCAATGGCACATTAGCATGATGACACAGTCACAGGCTTGAAAACCACATGTGCTGGACTTCCCTGGTGGCTCAGTGGTTTAAGAATCTGCCTGCCAATGCAGGGGATACAAGTTCAAACCCTCGTCCAGGAAGATTCCACTTGTCAAGATGCAACTAAGTTGGTGTCCCACAACCACTGAATCCATACTCTAGAGCCCACATGTCACAACTTCTGAAGCTCATACTCCACAACAAAAGAAGCCATTGTAAGAAGAAGCCTGTGCACCAAGGCTAGAGAGTAGCCCCTGCTCATGCTGCAACTAGAGAAAGCCCACAGGCAACAGTGAAGTCCCCTTGCAGCCAAAACTAAATAAATACTAAGTTAAAAAAAAAAAAGACAAGCACCTGTGCATTGGGCTTGCCTTCTTCAAACCCTGCTGTCAAGTAAAGAAGCCCAGTCTAGCCTGCTGAAGTGCCTGCCCAGTGAATGACAACAGCCAGACCCGGTAGGAAGGTCACCCTAGATCAGCTAGCTCTAGGTGCTCCATAAGCTGGCTGAAGACATGGGGGGTGAATCCAGAAGAATCAGTCAACTGAGCCCAGCCCAAACTGCTGACCCACACAATGCTGAGCAACTAAAATGGTTGCTGTTTTCAAGTCACTGAATTTGGGGGTGGTTTGTTACACAGCATTAAATACACTCATTTAATTTCTCCATTAGGGATGGGACTAGGTCTGTTTTGTTTGGTATTTTCTACCTATTGCTTTGATCCATGAGTGAATGAACTAACCAGGATGTGATTTCTAAAGCCCATGAGTTTCTGCTCCATCACTTTGTTCCTAGACAAGGTGCTCATCCAGGGACTGGTGGAGTCAAGGATAGAACGTGTAATCCAGCTTAGGTCAGTCAGTGCTTTCTAGCTCACAGTGATTGGTTAAAGGGAGTGTATATGGCCTGCTGCTGCTGCTGCTAAGTCGCTTTAGTCGTGTCTGACTCTGTGCGACCCCATAGACAGCAGCCCACCAGGCTCCCCTGTCCCTGGGATTCTCCAGGCAAGAACACTGGAGTGGATTGCCATTTCCTTCTCCAATGCATGAAAGTGAAGTCACTCAGTCATGTCCTACTCTTAGTCACCCCATAAACTGCAGCCCACCAGGCTCCTCCATCCATGGGATTTTCTAGGCAAGAGTACTGGAGTGGGTGTATATGGCCTAAGCGAGTGTAATCAGATTGAGACTTGGACATTTGCTGAATATGCTGGGGAAAGCACCTTCTCTTTCCCCAGACAATACAGAGGAAGTATAGTTAGGGACAATTTTCAAAATCTGACTAATCAGAGCAAGCCAGTGCAGGAAGCAAGGGTTTCAAGGCTCTTGGCTACACTGGGCATTAATATTTCAGTTGCATTTTAGGGAGGCTCAGGGTGGCTACGTGTATTACTCAGGGCTTTCCAGAGGAAAACAGAACCAATATGATACATAGATATAAGAAGAAATTTATTATGAGGAACTGTCTCACATAATTAGGGAGGCTGAGATATACCATCTGCAAGCCGGAGACCAGGAAAATCAGAGGAGCCAATAGGACAAATTCCAGTCTAAGAGCGGGAAAAGACTGATGTCCCAGCCCAGACTGGCAAGCGAGAGGCAACAGGGGTGAATTCCTCCTTCTGCCATCATTTTGCTCTACTTAGTCCTTCAATGGATTGGATGATGCCTACCCACAAGGGGGAGTGGAGCAGGAGGAAACTGGACTTTACTGAGTCCATCATTTAAACGCTAATCTCATCCACAAACACCCTTACAGACTCACCCATAAATAATGTTTAGTCTGGGCACCGCTTGGTCCAGGTAAGTTGAACATAAAATTAACCCCCGCACAAGGGGATGGGCTTCCTTGGTGGCTCAGCAGTAAAGCATCTGTCAATGTGGGAGACACAAGAGACGGGTTTGATTCCTGGGTCGGGAAGATCCCCTGGAGGAGGAAATGGCAACTCACTCCAATATTCTTGCCTGGAAACTTCCACTATCAGAGGAGCCTGGCAGGCTATGGTCCATGAGGTTGCAAAGAGTCAGACACAACTGAGCGCGCGCGCGCGCGCGCGCACACACACACACACACACACACACACACGGTGATACTCAGATGGCTTGAGATGGTGCCTATTTATCATTGAGTAGAGAAATGTTCTAAAATTCTAACTATTTGTATCAATGTAAGCGTGTTGAATCTGTCTGAGTACGGAGCCAACACCCAGGAACTGGTCCTCAAAATATAGAAAGAAACCAGGCCCTTTTCAGAGCTCTTAAGTCCTAGGGAAAGCCTCGAGCGTGTAATCGCTCAATCATGTCTGGGTTGCCATTTCCTCCTCCATAGGAGCTTCCCAACCCAGGGATCAAACTGAATCTCCTGTGTGTCCTGGGTTGGCAGGTGGATTTTTCACCGCTGAGCCATCCCGGAAGCCCCAGGTAAAGCCTTGTCTGATCCTAATACTACCGCTGATCGTTTTTGGTCACAGGAACCCAGAAATGTCATTTTGTTTTAGCCAGTAGGATTAAAGTTTCGGTTGCTTGCAAGTGTTAGGATCCTAACTGACAGGTCCTTTTTCTGGTAATACAGCTCTCTTTGAAGGTCAAGCAGATAATCCAATCCAGATAGTTTAAAACTAACTCCAGCTTAAACCAGATCAAACAGGGGATGAGCTCCAGGGCATATACTCCACTCCCTGCAGACTCGCCTTTATTCTGCTGTGCTTCGCCAAACAGAAATGCTGTATGAAACTTGGCCCTGAGTCCATTGTAAAGCTGTTATTGAAGGGGTGGTTCCCTACTTTACACAAGGTCATTCTGGTCTTTTAACTCTGCCTCTGCTAAGTAGTGGATTCATTTTTTCCCACACAAACCCTGTGAAGTATGTAAATAACTAGTTATCCTTTTTTCTCTTGCCTGCCAGGAAACCCAATAGTTCCAGCAAATATATAGAACTCCATCGTGGTTTTTTTTTTTAATAGTAGCCTTGTTCCTGATTTAATTTTATGTTCTTATCCTTGTTTTCCCTGTCACATTCTCACTTATTTTTTATTTATACAATCCTGCTGCATTTCATGCATCCCTATATGGAAATAGGAATTATAAATCTAAAAAAATATTGCTTTGATTTAGGTTTGATTAAAATGAAAAGATACTCCAGGGAAGAGTACTGTTGTATCAATTGCTTTGAATTTTAGTAAAGGAAAGGGAAGGGGAATGGAAGAATATTTAAATTCCAGAGATCTCAATAGCATAAGGAATCAAGACACCAAATAGGTGGGAGAAAGCTCCTATTTACATTTTAACCTCTGTCTCATTTACATTCTGCCAAGAAGAAGCAAGAAGTCTCCTGAGCAGACTGATACAGAGTACCTCCTGAGATGGTTATTTACTGTTAAGTATAGAGTCTCCACTTGGAGTATAGACTTCCTCCAGGAAGTATAGCCTTCCCTGGTGGCTCAGACGGTAAAGCGTCTGTCTACAATGCAGGAGACCCGGGTTCGAGCCCTTGGTTGGGAAGATCCCCTGGAGAAGGAAATGGCAACCCACTCCAGTACTATTGCCTGGAAAATCCCATGGACAGAGGAGCCTGGTAGGCTACAGTCTATGGGGTCGCAAAGAGTCGGACATGACTGAGCGACTTCACTTCACTTCACTTCATAGTCTCCACAGAGCTTCCCTGGTGGCTCAGCAAAGAATCCACCTGTCAAGACAGGAGACGTGAGAGATGTGAGTTCTACCCCTGGGTCGGGAAGATCCCCTGGAGGAGAGCATGGCAACCCACTCCAGTATTCTTGCCTGGGAAATCCCATGGACAGAGGAGCCTGGCGGGCTACAGTCCATGGGATCCCAAAGAGTTGGACATGACTGAGAGCACTCGCACACTTTAGAGTTTATGGAAAATGAGATCTGAAGGAGTCGAAGTTACCTTGAGAAGTGGATGCCTAGGTGTAGAAATGGGTAAAAGGATTTTGGCTGACACTGGCAACATTGGTTGCTTTGCCCTCCTCCAGGAAATCTTCCCAACCCGGGGATAGAACCTGTATCTTTTATGCCTCCTGCATCAGCAGGCAGATTCTTTACCAGCTGAGCCACCAGGGAAGCCCCTAAAAGCTATTCTCAAAACACCAGCGGCACCTGGAAGCCTGTTCAGTTCAGTTCAGTGGCTCAGTCGTGTCCGACTCTTTGCGACCCCATGAATCGCAGCATGCCAGGCCTCCCTGTCCATCACCAACTCCCGGAGGTCACACAGACTCATGTCCATCGAGTCCGTGATGCCATCCAGCCATCTCATCCTCTGTCGTCCCCTTCTTCTCCTGCCCCCAATCCCTCCCAGCATCATTCAAGACAGGAGATGTGAGAGATGTGAGTTCTACCCCTGGGTCGGGAAGATCCCCTGGAGGAGAGCATGGCAACCCACTCCAGTATTCTTGCCTGGGAAATCCCATGGACAGAGGAGCCTGGCGGGCTACAGTCCATGGGATCCCAAAGAGTTGGACATGACTGAGAGCACTCGCACACTTTAGAGTTTATGGAAAATGAGATCTGAAGGAGTTGAAGTTACCTTGAGAAGTGGATGCCTAGGTGTAGAAATGGGTAAAAGGATTTTGGCTGACACTGGCAACATTGGTTGCTTTGCCCTCCTCCAGGAAATCTTCCCAACCCGGGGATAGAACCTGTATCTTTTATGCCTTCTGCATCAGCAGGCAGATTCTTTACCAGCTGAGCCACCAGGGAAGCCCCTAAAAGCTATTCTCAAAACACCAGCGGCACCTGGAAGCCTGTTCAGTTCAGTTCAGTTCAGTTCAGTGGCTCAGTCGTGTCCGACTCTTTGCGACCCCATGAATCGCAGCATGCCAGGCCTCCCTGTGCATCACCAACTCCCGGAGGTCACACAGACTCATGTCCATCGAGTCCGTGATGCCATCCAGCCATCTCATCCTCTGTCGTCCCCTTCTTCTCCTGCCCCCAATCCCTCCCAGCATCAGAGTCTTTTCCAATGAGTCAACTCTTCACATGAGGTGGCCAAAGTACTGGAGTTTCAGCTTTAGCATCACTCCTTCCAAAGAAATCCCAGGGCTGATCTCCTTCAGAATGGACTGGTTGGATCTCCTTGCAGTCCAAGGGACTCTCAAGAGTCTTCTCCAACACCACAGTTCAAAAGCATCAATTCTTCGGCGATCAGCCTTCTTCACAGTCCAACTCTCACATCCATACATGACCACAGGAAAAACCATAGCCTTGACTAAACGGACCTTAGTCGGCAAAGTAATGTCTCTGCTTTTGAAAATACTATCTAGGTTGGTCATAACTTTTCTTCCAAGGAGTAAGCGTCTTTTAATTTCATGGCTGCAGTCACCATCTGCAGTGATTTTGGAGCCCCCCCAAAATAAAGTCTGACACTGTTTCCACTGTTTCCCCATCTATTTCCCATGAAGTGATGGGACCAGATGCCATGATCTTGTCTTCTGAATGTTGAGCTTTAAGCCAACTTTTTCGCTCTCCTCTTTCACTTTCATCAAGAGGCTTTTTAGTTCCTCTTCACTTTCTGCCATAAGGGTGGTGTCATTCGGAAGCCTGTTAGAAATGTGATATCTTAGGCCCTGTGGTATTCAGGATAATGGCCCCTCAAAGATGTCCTCATCCAATCATCAGAACCTGTGACGAAGTTGCTTTACATGACAAAGGGGATTTTGCTGACTGACACAGGGAGATGATCCTGGATTAGCTGGGTGGGCCCAATGTAATCACATCATCACACAGATTCCTTCTGTTTTTTAAAAATGTTTTGATGTGGGCCATTTAAAAAGTATTTATTGAATTTATTACAATATTGCTTCTGTTTTATGTTTCAGTTTTTTGGCTCTGAGGCATGCATGTGGGTCTTAGCTCTTTGACCAGGTACTGAACCCCCACTCTCTGCATTGGAAGGTGAAGTATTAACCACTGGACCACCAGGGAAGTCCTTATACATAGTTTCTTTATAAGTGAAAGAGAGAGGCAGGCAAGTCAGGGTCAGAAAAGGAGATATGATGACAGAAGGTTGGTGTGATGCAGTTCCTGGCTTTGAAGATGGAAGAAGGAGCCTGTCTCCTCCTTTGAAGAAGGAGCCTGAAGCCAAGGAATGCAGATGGACTCTAGAAGCTGGGACAGGCAAGGGAGCAGCATTTCCCCTGAAGCCTTCACAGGGAATTCAGCCCTGTCAACACCTTGATTTCAGCCCCATGAGATTCACTTCTAACTTCTGACCCAAGGGTCTAAGATGATAGATTTGTCTTGTTTAAATCATTGTTTGTGGTGATTTGCTAAAGCAGAAGTAGGGAACGACCACAGGCCACATCTCAGACCTACTGAGTCCAAAACTCTGAGGGTGGGCCCTGCACCTCTGTTACCCACTTCTCCTCCCGCCTTCAATCTTTCCCAGCATCACGGTCTTTCCCAACGAGTCGGCTCTTCTTAGCAGGTGGCTAGAGGATTGGAGCTTCAGCTTTAGCATCAGTCCTTCCAGAGAATATTCAGGGCTGATTTCATTTAGGATTGACTATCCCTGGCTGTCCAAGGGACTCCCAAGAGTCTTCTCCAACACCACAGTTCAAAAGCATGAATTCTTCAGAGCTCAGCCTTCTTTATGGTCCAACTCTCACATCCATACATGACTACTGGGAAAACCATAGTTTTGACTATATGGACCAGTATCGGCAAAGTGATGTCTCTGTTTTTTAATAAGTTGTTTAGGTTTGTCATAGCTTTATTTCCAAGTAACAAATGTCTTTTAATTTCATGGCTGCATCACCATCTGCAGTGATTCTGGAGCCCAAGAACATAAAGCCACTGTTTTCACTTTTTCCCCATCTATTTGCCATGAAGTGATAGGACCAGATGCCATGATCTTAGCTTTTCAAATGTTGAGTTTCAAGGCAGCTTTTTCACTCTTCTTTTTCATCCTCATCAAGAAGCTTTGAGTGCCTTGAGGGCTCAGGAATTCCCATTTGGAGGGCTGGAATCACTGATTATTGTTAGGACCAGATGCCATGATCTTAGCTTTTCAAATGTTGAGTTTCAAGGCAGCTTTTTCACTCTTCTTTTTCATCCTCATCAAGAAGCTTTGAGTGCCTTGAGGGCTCAGGAATTCCCATTTGGAGGGCTGGAATCACTGATTATTGTGACATCCATGTTTACAGATATGGCAGCAAATGCTCCATTTTTCACAACAAATAAGGCACAGAGCCTGAGCCTTCTGGTTGGAAGCCACTGTCCTTCACTCCCCCCTACCCGCCACCCCGCCCCTCCAACCACTTTCACTCTGACTCTGTTCCTTGGGGTGGAAAGTATCCACAGAAGATTCCAGGAAAGAATCTGGCTCTTTAAAACCATCCCCCACTTCCAGGCAGAAGGGGGCCTGTTCAGTGAGCTAGTACCAAATCCCATGTAGGTGACCTTGGGGGAGGGGAGGGTGCTGACCAGAGAGATTCTGATGGCCAGAGATAAGGGAAACCTGCGGGGGGAGGGGAGGCAGCCAGCTGAGACTCACCTGGAAAGCAGAAAGCCCAGAGCCCTGCTCCCCACCACCTACCCACCACCCTAGGTGGGTGGGGAGAGGAGAGCAGTGTGGGAGGGAGAGCTGGTGGGGAGGGGAGGAAGTGACACAGTTCAGGGACTGAGGTAAATAGCTCCATCCCCACTGCAGCCCCATCCCCACCCCAGAGCTGCTGGGGAGGGGAGGAAGAGACACAGTTCAAGGGCATGAGATAAATAGCCCCAACCCCACT
>SJYT01019964.1:42958-61010 GCA_006410635.1 Cephalophus harveyi | reverse complement strand
TCTCTTCTTTTCACAGCTATTTGTAAGGCCTCCCCAGACAGCCATTTTGCTTTTTTGCATTTCTTTTCCATGGGGATGGTCTTGATCCCTGTCTCCTGTACAATGTCACGAACCTCAGTCCATAGTTCATCAGGCAAGCTATCTATCAGATCTAGGACCTTAAATCTATTTCTCACTTCCACTGTATAATCTTAAGGTATTTGATTTAGGTCATACCTGAATGGTCTAGTGGTTTTAAATCACCATAAAAACAAAAACACCCCCTGCAGAAAAACTACAGGCCAGTATCCTCAGAAATACAGATGTAAAAAATCCTCAGAAAGTACAAGCAAACTTAATCCAACAATATTTTAAAAGGATCATGTTTCATAATCACATGAGAATTATCTTCTTGGGATAATTCATAAATTCAAGGTTGGTTTAATGTAGAAAATCAATCAATGTAATATACCAGGCATATGTATAGAGACGTAGACGTGTGCTTGCCTAGGCTCAGATCGGGGAATGGGGAGTGACTACTGAAAGGAAAAAGATTTCCTTTGGGAGAGAGAAAAATACATCTAGACTGTGATGATTGCATAACTCTCTGACTCTACCAAAAGAATTGTACATTTTAAATGGTCAAATTTTTTGATATGTGAATTAAATTTTTATATAGATGTCAAAAAATAAAAGAAAACGTAAATCATTAAATTGATCTTAAGAGTATGTGTGTACTCAGTTGTTCAGTTTTGTCTGACTCTTTGATGCCATGGACTATAGCCCACTAGGCTCCTCTGTCCATGGAATCTCCCAGGCAAGAATTCTGACGTGGGTTGCCATTTCCTACTCCAGGCGATCTTCTCAACCTAGGGATCAAGGCTGGGTGGGTCTCTTGCATCTCCTGTGTCAGCAGGGGGATTCTTTACTCCTGCATCACCTGGAAAATCCTTGAGCTTAAGTATTAGTTCAAAAAAATCAATGCTAATTAGTTTCAAGTATATTTGTAAAATCCATTCTATACATTTATTTTCACTGCCACCTCTAAGGACTAAAGTTAGTATCCAAAGATCTACAACTGAATAGTTTCTGCTAAGCTCTTCTGAGTTTGACTTTAAAATTCACCAAATATATGATGAGCATGTGATATACTAGATATTCTGATAGGTACTGTAATGGATAGACACACAAATGCTTAAAAATAATCATCAAAGCATCTATTCTGAAGTCAAATAATTTATTTTTATTTAAAGTACAAATTTCATTCAGGGTTAAAATGTTTTTAGAAGAGTATCTTGGAGTTTCAGGTTAGATGATATTTTCATCTATAAGATGAATTTCATCTATTTATTTACATTTCTATATTTTATTTAATTTTTTCTTAAATTATGTCAGTTACCATATGCTTTATATTAACTGGGCATGGTAAGAAAATGTGAGGTTGTTAGTTATTCAGGAGTCCTGGGGAATTTTTTTTACTCCGCTATCATTTTTGTTTTAGGAATTATTCAGTTCTTACTTGATCCTAGTCACTGAGGTATGTAGGAGTATGTTTATTTAATAGTTTCAAAATTATTTTTAGAGTGTAAATCATTCCTGCAACATAGCTAGTAAGTGATTTGGACCTCATTCTTCTGACTTCATTATTCTTTTAAACGCCTTCAGTACCAGAAAGCTGCCATTATATAGGAACCAGGCTCAGAGAAAGCCAGATGGAATTAAGTGTCTCAAGTTATTTCTGGGCCACTCAGTCTAAGGAAGTAGCGTGGAAGAAGAGTTAACCATGGGTAAAAATACCACTGTCAAACTAAGGAAGAAAAGGACAAGCAGAGAGGCAGGGACCTCTGCAACAAGAAATTTGGGCAGGAGCCGAGGGACCAGATTCTTATTTAGGGTCTGTCATTAAGTTCCTGTGTAATCTGAGTAAGCCATTCAAGCTCCCCAGGCCTCCATTGCCTCATCAATAAAATAAGAAGATTGGTATAAGTATCTCCAAGATATTTCCCAGCCCTTTCATTTTATGGCTTTGGTTAGCAACTGTCCAGACTGGCTGCCCTATTTTCTCCATGTGTTCAAGTAAACAGGGGAAACTCACTCAGCAGCTCAATTTTCTTGTCATGCTGCATGATCCTTAGACCATCTTAGATTTGCTACTTTAAATTTCATTATTTTAACACAGATGCATCAATTATTTTTTTTAAAGTTGTCTTGCTTCTTTTCTAACCAGCTCTTCCTTTTAAAATGGCATTCTCTTGTATGTTTGAATGCTCTCTTTCTACGGTGCATGAGTACATTTTAAAATCTTTTCTCTCCAGGATGTGGAGAAAAGGGAATATTACTTTACTCAGCCATAAAGGATAAAGAAACGTCATTTACAGCAACATAGATGGACCTAGAGATTATCATACTAAGCAAAGGAAGCCAAACAGAGGAAGACAAGACCATATGATATCATTCATACGTGGAATCTAAAATACAACATAAATGAACATATGTATGAGACAGACTCACAAGAGAGACTTGTGGTTGCCCCAAGACAATAGGCTTGTGGTTGCCAATATGGAGGGGTATGGGAGGGGGAAGGACTGGGAGTTCGGCATTAGGAACTGCAACCTATTATATACAGGATGAGCATCAAAGTCCTATTGGATAGAAGGGAACTAAATTGAATAGTCTATGATAAATCATAATGGAAAAGAATATATATGTGTATAGCTGAGTCTCTGTTGTACAGCAGAAAGTAACACAGCATTGTAAATCAACTATACTTCAATAAAATTAAAATCTTACTTCTCTGTCTTTGAATATTTGGAGTTTCATCAGTGATCACTTCAATTTTTATATTTTTCATAGACTACTTCAAAAGGTTAAACTTGGGTCAGTTTAAGAATGGTTTATGGGCTGTTTACTGGATAAATTATCTACTTACACTGTCATGCAATGAAATGATTGTGTAGTTTTTGCACAGGACCTTAGTCTGGAAAATTCATATTTGATGACTCTCTTGGGGGAGGGGTTATTGTCTAGGTCAACAGAAATGTATCCAATGCCACTGACTTCGTAATAGTTCTTCCTGAAATACAGTAGGAAAAATTGGAAGGAATTTAGGATGGTGAACATTTTTTGCCAAAAAAAATACATAGAGGACTGAGAGTCAATCCTGTCAACTTTAGAGAAATGAGTACAAGATAAAGGAAGTAGGGTTAAGAAGAAGCCAGCTAGGGAGAAAATGAAATGCAGGAGAAATCTAATCAGGCCACTAGACAGGGCATCATGCCGAGAACAAACACTCTGAAAGAAATGCTCCTGACCTATTACCTGAAGAATCTTTAGCATCTGGGCTTTACTGAGCCATATGCTGATTAATTAAACTTAAAGTTCAGGAAGGTGGAATATCTTTTATTTTTGCATTAGTGATGTCATATGTACACATTCATTTCCTGAAAAAAATAATGTGGTGCAAAATAAAATCAAAATATCACTGGGGCATTGACATGATACTGCCAGGAAGACACTGAGTACTTAATTCAAAGCCTGGGAACTGTGTCAAATGGTCTCAATGACTATTTTCAAATCTTTTCCTTGATCTTCTTCAATGGAAGCACATCATGCTCAGTATCACTGACACAATGGTCTTGGACTTAATCATATATATGTGTGTGTGTGTGTGTGTGTGTGTGTGTGTGCATATATCTCCCCTGGAGGAGGGCATGGCAACCCCACTCAGTATGTTGCCTGGAGAATCCCATGGACAGAGGAGCCTGGCAGGCTTCGGTTGGAAACGACTGAAGCGACTTAGCATGCACATAGCACACACACACGCACACATACACATACTCACATATATATATATATTAAACCTTTTCTAAGGAGATCAAGACTGGTTTACAATCATTGAGGAGTGACTGACACCCAAAAATAAATGGAAAGCAGACTAAGTGTGATCTTTCTGCTTAGCTAGAAAGGACTTTAAAAACATGTAAATATTAATGCATATATATGAAATCTAGAAAATGGTACTGATGAACTTATTTGCAGGGCAGGAATAGAGAGACAGACATAAAGAATGAACTTGCGGACCCAGAAGGGGAAAGAGAGAGTGGGATGAACTAAAAGAGTAGAATTGAAATCATATATACATTCCTATGTGTAAGATAGGTAGCTAGTGGGAAGTTGCTATATAGCACAGGCAGCTCAGCCAGGTGCTCTGTGATGACCCAGAGGGGTGGGATGAGGCAGGAGGTAAGCTCCAGAGGGAGGGGATATATGTATACTTAACAGCTGATTAACATTGTTGTACAGCAGAAACCAACACAATATTATAAAGCAACTTATCCTCCAATTAAAATTTGAACTCTGTGGGAGAGGGTGAGGGTGGGATGGTTTGGGAGAATGGCATTGAAGTATGTATAATATCATATGTGAAACGAATCGCCAGTCCAGGTTCAATGCATGATACAGGGGGCTCGGGGCTGGTGCACTGGGATGAACCCAGAGGTATGAGATGGGGAGGGAGGTGGAAGGGGGTTCAGGATGGGGAACACATGTACACCCGTGGCAAATTCATGTCAATGTATGGCAAAACCAATACAATATTGTAAAGTGATTAGCCTCCAATTAAAATAAATAAATTTATATTAAAAAAGAAAAATATGAAAATAAATAAAAATATGTAAAATTCTGAAATGGGTCAGTTGTATATAATGGGAGCTTCTCTAGGATTCTTGGTTTCTATCCTATGGCCTCTTATTTTCCTGCTTGGTAGGGTCTATTTAATTGAGTCATTCTGCCCTGTTTTCCCCCTCCTTTGTCTGAGACATTGAAGAAGATCAGATGACAGTTTGAAAAATCTGTGTGGGAGGAAAAAGGAATCTGACTGCTTTAGAAAGGCAGAAAATATTTTAATGTTAGCCCAGTTTAAGTTAAAACTCAGGGTGAAACTCCCTTCCCTTTTAAAAATTGTCTTGATGCTTTTCAAAACCACAGACAGCATATGCCTCCATGGCCAGCTCATTAGGGCGTTCCTGGGAACAGTGTGAACCCCCACAGGAATATGCATTCCTCTGAGAAGCTGCTTAGCATCTCTTCCCTTAGCACCTGCAGGGTTTCTACAAAGCTGAAAGCTAATGATTTTGTGAGTGTAAGCCCACACCTCTGCTACCCTGGTTTTATTGATCTCCTCTGGGCTACCCTGAAATCTCTTTTATTCCTATACTTTTTACTTTGATTTTCTTAGATTCACAGTAGAAGTAACCACTCCCACTAAAGTCAATTCACCCTCTATTGACAGAAAATTGGTCAGTGGTGAGACAACAAAGCAGAACTGAAACTCGAAACTGTGGACAGACTCACTTTTCTGGAGATGAGTCTGCCTATTTGGGGTGACAGCGTGTTGCCAGTATTCTGTAACTGGCAAAGTCTCTTTCCTTCCCGGTATTTTCTCCCTGGGGGAGTGAAGAGCAACTTGAAAACATGTAAAGACAACACGTGCTGGTGAAAAGGGCTAAGTGAAAAAGGGTTCGGGCAGAGAGCTAGTGAAGGAGAGATCTGACTTGATCCTCCCTCAACAGCATTCCTAACACCAGAGATTTTTAAGGGCTGGCTCTGATGCTGAGAAATTCCTGCTGAGAAAGTATGAGAGGAGAAGGTTCAAAGTGTCTTTCTTTACCAGTTAGTCAGAGAAGACCTCTTCCCCAAAAGGTGGCCCATTCTCCCCACCCACTCCTCTCCCATGACCTGACCCTGTCTCAGCAATCTCCTTCATACATTTGGACGTCTGACCGTGGTGTGCTCACTGTTCTTAGGTCCTCAGAGAGCCTGGGTCCTCTAAATCTCTGCTGTCTCAGCCCAAATGCCTTCTGCGGTAGAGCCCTTCCTGACCACTCAGCTGAAGTTGCATCTCCCACCCTTGTCTGTGTCACTCTGTCCCATTACCCTGTTTTATCATGTTCATAGCACTTATCTCTTATGAAATGACCTTGTTCATTTTGTTTGTTCCCATGGATTTGTTTGTTTCAATTTCCTTAACACAGTATAAGATCTAGAAAGGTAGGAACTGTATTTTTCTGATGCTCTGCTACATCCCCAGTGCCAGGGAAAGTACCTGGTACAAGATATTTGTGGAATAAATGAATCTGTGAGTGAATGAGAATCATCATAGGTAAGAAGATATTAACTATATTCAGGAGCAGGGAGTCTGTGCTCTCTGTTAGTTCCTTTATATATCCTGCCCCCATGTTTCCATCAACGCAGTAGGTAAAGATGCACATATCGAATCACACTTTTCAGGTCAGGGTGTGAAGTCAGGGTGACCAGGGGAAGACTTCACTATTTCACACATCCAGATACTTTTCTCTGAAATCCAGCTTATCCAAGGAGGTAAGTACACAGACCCTGAAGTGCAATACTGAGGTCACAGCCTGCCTACACAACCGGTTTAGTAGTGTGAACCTGGGCAAATTCACTTCCCTGTGCTTTATTTTCTTTGCTATAAATGAAAATAGATGACTTCCCTAACTGGGTTGTTGTAAAGATTAAATGAGTTAATATAAGTAATGTACTTAGAATAGCATCTGGCTTGTCACAGCACCATAGGTATTTCTTATTAATTCTATTATAATTCTCACTTCATGTACTGTGCCTCTGTCTTAGGAATTTGCACCACTTCTTGCGCCACAGTTTTTGACAGTATGGAGAAGACTGTGGACCATTTGTCATAAAAATGCTCGTAAAAACATAAACTACGCAATATTACAAAGGAAGCAAGTATATTGAAATATTTATTAATATTTAAAAACCTGTGATATTGAAATATATCTACTTTTTAAACACATTAAAATATAAGATACATTGTCAGGAATTAAAGCCACCTTAATTTTAAAGTAGTGAAAAACAGATAATATTTCAAGGTATTGACAGCAACAATGAAAATACCTGTGATTTCCATTAGTGAGAAAATCACAACTATTGCTAAAACTACTGCGGTTTGTTATTACTAGCAATTGAAAGCTGAAATTCAGAGGTGAGAGGAAATGAAGATGCTAATTTTTTTTTCCATTGTAGTTCAGACACTCTGATCATATCCATAGTTCACGTAATCCAAGATGAAAACCCCTGCTACAGATACTGTTTGCAACTTCTTTAACAGCTATCCCAGGGCAGTTTGGCAAAATGCACATAGTTTTTATAAATGCATTTTTATAAATAGACATATATCCAATAGAAATGCTTATGCAGATCCATACACAGAACACTTACTACAGTCTGTCTGAAATGGTGAAAGACCAGAAACAACCCACTTGTCTGTTGACAGGAATTTGTTAAAATAATTTCATTAATCTGTACACTACCGAATACAAGTTTTGTTTCTGTTGGTTTGTTAAGGAAGATGAAGCCTGAAAGGTGTCTCTGTGTACTGACAGAAAGGGCACTCATCACTGAAATCACAAAGTCACAAAACTTATACAGTATTATCCATTCTTTTAAAAAAAAAAAAAAAAACCAAGGTAATTGCATAGATATACCAATTAACAGTGGTTATGGGGGTGGGTGGTTGATTATGGGAAACTTTCACTTTCTACACATTTCGGTAATTAAACATTTCTTTTTTCCAATAAGCCTGTATCTTCAATTATCAAAACATGATGATGATTATTTTTGAAAAAACAAACCCTGCTCTTCCAGATTTCCTGGCATCTAGAAGCTCATAATTTAGTAAATGGGTAAAGATCAAACATATTTATTATTATTTGCACGTCTGCAAGCAGGCAGCTCCATCTAACCCAAAGAGATAACCCCTGGGGTTTTTTCCCAGAATTCCTTCATAAGAATGATGCTGTGGTTCTAAGGCCACAGCCTACAGGTTTTCTATGACTCAGACATGAACTAGCATTTAATCTCAAGAACTTTGAAATGCTTTGGGTCCACTGGGTCTTTTCTACCAATGTTTCTGGTTTTGGGACCCCTCTGTCTACCCATTCTTAAGCTGCTCCTTGATGTAAACCAGATGCTTGACCATTTCATGTTCTTTGTTCTATCTGCCACAAAACATTACTTTCACTGTCCTCAGCAAGTACCTAGTCCATTCTGGCAACTGGGTCTTATCCTTCTAGCTCTCCTAACCTGGCTGCACTGCGTTTGAAGATCAGAGAAGAGAGCAAACATCAGGTTAGGGAGGCTGTAATGGCACAGCAACTGTACAGCCCCATCAACATATACATACTTAAACATCACCCAGCAATGCCAAATCAAAGGCAATGATTCGTTCTGAGAATCTATTCTTCTTTTAAAAGAGAAAGGGGAGGAGGCTTGCTGCTTCCTCTCAGATCTCATCAATTCTCAACTCATAGCAATCTAGCTCCTATCTCCACCATACTTCTAATGTCTCCAACAAGCACCATGCTTGTTGCTGCTCTTTCCTTTTTTATTCTCATTATATGATATTGCTGCTCACCGACACATCTGTGAAACTCTGTCCTCTTCATTTCTAGGACACCATGCTTTTGATTTCCCTCCTTCTGCATAGTTCCCTCCTTCCCACTCTTAAATTCCAGGGCTACTCAGGGCTCTGTTAATGGCTACAGAACTATGGCCCATAAGCATCTTAAAACTCAACATGTCCAATCCTAACTTTAGCAGTTTTCTCCCCAAACCCTCTCTTTTTTATTCTCCAATATTTTCTATTCCAATACATGACATCCTGCTTTTCTACATGTTCACAGCCAAACGCTAAGCATCCTAGTAGAACTCTCCCTCTCACTCAGCCTTACAAACCCAACGTCTCTTTTGACTCCATAGCTTTTACTATCTTAAATGTCTTCAATCCATCAATTTTACCCCATTTTGGCTTAATTCAGAGTCTCATTACTCTTCACCTGGGCAACTACTATACTCTCTGAAGTAGACTTACCTCTAATTTGGCTAGCATCCATTTACAAATAACTACATGTGATCTTTCTCAAGTCCAAATATGATTATGCCATTTCCTAGTTAAATTTCACAGATTCCCATTGCATTTATTGGATAGGCCAAAAAGTCCATTTGTGTTTTTCCATAAGATGGTATGGAAAACCTGAATGAACTTTTTGACCCACCCAACAGTATTAAAGTAAAAAAAAAAAAAAAATCTTCACGGACCAACCAGTCTTCCACAATTTAGTTTCTGCCTTCTTCTCTAGGCTGATTTCCTACCATACCCACTATAGACAGTTCAGTTCATTCACATGAAATAATTTGGTATATATCCTTTCTGAAAATGTGTCAGTTCAGTTCAGTCACTCAGTCGTGTCCGAGTCTTTGCGACCCCATGAATCGCAGCACGCCAGGCCTCCCTGTCCATCACCATCTCCGAGTTACATGTCCACAAATTTGTATATGAAAGCCTCTCTACCTGAAGTATCCAATTTCCACACACACCTCACCACCATTGTCACACATATCCATACACACACCTCTAATACAAGTCTAGCTAATGTGGACCTATCTTTGCAAACAAGTGTCATTGACCCATATAGCTTTCTTTTATCATTACTTCTACTTACCAGTCTCATTTAAATCTATCCTATGCTACCTACCACTATCAAAGCACTGCTTGTGCATGTGTGGTAAGTCACTTCATCATGTTCAACTCTTTGTGGCCCTATGCACTGTACCGAGGCTCTTACATCTCCTGCATTGCCAGGCAGGTTCTTTACCACTAGTGCCAACTGGGAAGGCCCAAAGCACTGATTACTTGGCACTATATCTCTCATTAGGCCAGAAGCTTCTCAATCACAGAAATCATGTCTTATCAGATTCAGTATCACCAGCAACCATTGGGCACTCAACAAGTATTTGTGGAATAAACAAATGGGTAATTTACTTTATGATACAAACTCCCATTCACTCCACTGCTCAGTCCCCACACTGAAAATCGTTCATGTCACTCACTTTTCTAGAAGCCTCTCCCATACTATTATAAGAATAAACTGTAAGCTCCTTAGTGTAGAAACTAAGACTTCATAATCTAACTCCAAACTGCTTCTCCAGAATTATTTCCTACATGTATTGCCTATGGATCATTTACCATAACCCCAGTCTACTGCTCATCTTTCCCTGAATTGTTACTTTCTCATGCTTTCAGACTTTGATCTATTAAAAGAGAATTCACAAATTAGTCTCATCTGGAAAATTTTTCTCAGGAAGAATTAATTTCAGGAGAATTAATTCACGTAATACAAAATTTCTTTTCATTATTTATCTATTTAATTTCCTCCCATTGAGTTATAATGTCCCCAGAGATGGAGAATTTGTCTCTTTTCTCTCTGCTTATCCTTTTCTATTCTTAACTCCAAGGCAGCAACTTGCACATAGTTGATAATCAATACACATTGAGTAAATCACATATATTCAACAGTAAAGTTTCATCTTATTTAAAATTAAGTTTAAATTTTGAAGCCAATAATGCAAAATTATGCCTAAAATCTGTGTTCTTATTCCTGCAACTTCAGAAATAAAATCCTGGACACAGGCAACAAAAAAAGACAAGAGGAACAGCATTAAACTAAAAAACTGCACAGCGAAAGAAGCAATCGACAACATGAAAAGACAAATTATAGAATGGGAGGAAATATTTGCAAACCATGTATCTGATAAAAGGTTAGTACTCAAAATATATAAGAAATTCTTACAACTGAAAGAAAAAAAAAAGCTGATTAAAAAATGGCCAAATGATTCAAATAGACCTTTCTTCAAAGAAGATACACAGTTGGCCAATAGGTAGATGAAAAGGTGCTCAGAATCACTAATTATCAGAGAAATGAAAATCAAAACCACAGTGAGACATTACCTTACAACTGTTACAATGGTTATTGTCAAAAAACAAAAGATAACGTGTTGTTGAGAATGTGTAGAAAAGGGAACCCTTGTACACTATTAGTGGGATTGTAAATTAATGCAGCCATCATGAAAAACCATATGGAAGTTTCTCAATAAATTAAAAATAGAACTTCCAGAAGATCCAGCAATCTTGTTTCTGAGTATATATCCAAAGAAATTGAAATTAGGATCTTGAAGAGATATCTGTGTTCTCATGTTCATTACATCATAATTCAAAATATCAAAGATATGAAAGCAACTTAAGTATTCATCACTGAACAAATGGATAAGGAAAATTATGGCATATACATACAATGGAATATTATTCAGCCTCTAAAATTGAAGGAAACCCTGCCATTTGGAATAGCATGGATGAATTTGGGAGATAGCATGATAAGTGAAATAAACTAGACACAGAATGACAAATAGTTATTAATGATCTCACCTTTATGAGGAATCTAAAATAGTCAAACTAAAAAATAAAAAGAAAAAATATATAGTCAAACTGATAGAAGCAGAGAGTTGCCATGAGGGTAGAGGGAAGGGAGAATGGGGAGGATGAGTCAAAGGATATAAAGCTTCAGTTATGCAACATAAATCCCAGAGACCTATTGTACAGCACAGTGCCTATAGTAAACAATACCATATCATATTCTTAAAATTTTGCTAAGTAGATAGAACTTAGGTTGCATTCTTGTCACAAATAAAAGAGCGTGGATAGCAATAAACTTATCGAAGTAAGAGATACGTTTATGGCACTGGCTGAGGTGGTGGCTTCATTGCTGTATACTTATCTCCAAATTCACTAATTGCACAATTGATTATGTGTAGCTTTTTGTACATCAATCATACCTCAATAAAGTGGTTTTAAAAACTCTGAAAAATACAAATATCATTTATCCATTCACAGAAAAAAATCCTAAATATCATAACATTACTGCTATTTAAGAAACAGGTATATTAATAGTTTAATATATAAGCATGAACATAATATGTGAAAGTAATAATAATATTCTATGAAGAAGCCCATGCTTTCTGAGAAGGCAGGATCTGTTCAAGTAGATTGAGTATACATTCCCTTTACTGATTTTAAAAGAAATGGGGTATCCAAGGGATTATTCAAAGTTATTTCTAACAAAGCCTCCAGACTCTCAATGAGGTCAAGGTAGTCAGTAATATTAGACACGACTAATCCCTATTTGAGGTATGCATGCATGCTAAGTTGCTTCAGTCACGTCCAACTCTTTGCTACCCACTAGACTGCAGCCCTTCAGGCTCCTCTGTCCGTGGGATTCTCCAGGCAAGAATACTGGAGTGGATTGTTATGCCCTTAGCCAGGGTATCTTCCCAATCCAGAGACTGAACCCACACCTCTTATGTCTCCTGCATTGTCAGGCAGTTTCTTTACCAGTAGTGCCACCTGGGAAGCCCCCTATTTGAGGCAATCCCAGCTAATAATTTCTCTGCTAACACAAACAAAAGGGAAAACAAAGCTGGCATCTCTGGTTATCAGAACAGCTTGGAGTTTGCACCCCTAAGAATGTACTTCTCTCCTCTCAGCCTGTCCTCAATTTCTTCCATTCCTCTCAGCAGCGCAGGGAAATTCCAATGTGTTCTTATGTCGTTGACCAAAGGTGAACGCATCAACTGTGGTAGAAGCTGCTGGTCCCTGGTGACTGTGTCAGAAACCCATGTATTTCTCCAAGTATTACTCAGCAAGCAATACCTTCAGTAAATAAACGGCTTCTGCCTCCCCTATGCCTCAGACAATAACAACACAAGCGAATCTAGATGCAGCAGGAGGCTGGGGGTAGGTATGAGGTCAGGGTGGTTAAGAGGAGACAGAGAAAGAGTGATATCAAGGGAAGTCCCCTTTCTGACTCTGGGTATGGTTTTTTGTTTTTTTTGGTTTTTTTTTTGGTCTCTGAAGTATCAGTTACATCAAATCTAGCTTAGTGAGCTTAACCTTCTGTTAGACTCTGGGTGGAGAAGGAGCTACAAAAAATTTTCACAGACTTGTGGAGCAGTCTGTTATTACACATGGAAAACAACTGGAAAGTAACAAAGGGCATTTTATAATCAAAGGTCAGTTATAATCAAATGATTTAGAATTCTTGTTTTGAGTAGTCAAGTTGAAGAGGTGCAAGAGCCAGAACTTATTTTTTTTAATTTTAATTAATTAATTTATTTTAATTGGAGGCTAACTACTTTACAATATTGTAGTGGTTTTTGCCATACATTGACATGAATCAGCCATGGGTTACACGTGTTCCCCATCCTGAACCCCCTTCCCACCTCCCAAGAGCCAGAAGTTATAAAGGAGGTTTTTCTGAACATGGAGCCTAAACTAATTTTGGAAATGTAAACTATTTTGACAGGCAGAGCATAGGCACCAACATATCATAAGGAGTTTGGAGAAATAAATTGGGACTTGCCCTTCTTACAAAATCCTGGAAATTTGAAATCTCTTATTAAAGATTTTCAAAGGCCATTTTATTTTAGGCTTTAACTCAATTCTACTTCCCTTCCCAATTATTTAAATATCTTGGTACTAAATTTACTTTATGTTCAGTTGCTTTTCTATGTGGAGTCCGGGAATCTTGAAATAAGAAACAGTGTTACCACGTGTAACATCTATAGCTCCTGGGAAGTTGCTGTATAACACAGGGAGCCCAGCATGTGCTCTGTGATGACCTAGAGGGGTGGGATGGGGGGTGGAGTAGCAGGGAGGTTCCAGAGGGAGGGGACATATGTATACCTCTGACTGATTCATGTTGTTGTATAGCAGAAACTAACACAACATTGTAAAGCAACCATCCTCCAATTAAAAATAAAATAAAAAGACAAATGCATAAAATAAGCCAAAAAAAGGAAAATAAAAAAATCTCAGAAATGGTTCTCATCACTTTTTCCCACCCCTCCTGAGCCATACAGTTCGAAGGCAACAGGTAGGGCTGAGCAAGACAGGCACTGAAATGCGGGAGAGAGGGAACATCTAGATCTAAGGTGTGGGAGCCTGTGAGTGATGCGTGGTGTCTGCATAAAAGCCATAGGCCAAGAAGGGTGAGGAGGGTGTCTGTGAAGAAGGGCGGCCTGGCATAGGTTTGAGAGCCTAAGAGAAGTTCGTCAGGCTTCCAAAATGGTCCAGTGAGAGTGAGAAGAGAACAAAGTATTCATCCTGGCAGGGGGCTGGCAGGAAGGTCATGATGTGTCAGAAGCCCAGAAAGATGCAGAGAAGGCCAACAAAGAAAGGAGCATAGGGTGGGGGTGTTAGAGTCCAAGAGGCAGATAAAGAGGATGTCTACACAGGAGGGCAGCTGGGTATGGATGGAAGAGTCTATGTAGGTGGATGAGAGTATCCATGTAGGTGTCCTGCATAAGTGTCTGTATCCAAGGGAGATGAAGGGGGCACCTCGTGTAACTATAACCTGAGTAAGATGAGGAGAGGAATCCTGTTGGGAACATTAGAGCCCATGAGGCACCAGGGAGCTTCAGCCTGAAGATGTAGTCAGCCCAGGATATCTGAACTCAGGTGATGTTAGACAGGGGTTCATGGCAGGATTAGGACAATGACAATTAAGAGATTAGTTACAAACAAGGAGGTATATCAAATAAGATGTATATGCTTTCTCCTTGTTGGAAAAGAGTTATAAATGTGGGAAGGAAGAAAACTAGAATGAACCATGTAGTGTTGGACTGTAACTGAAGGTACTGGCCAATTGGGCTTTTTTCTACATGTGTGTATATATATACACATACAAAGATAAATATCGACAAAAATGGGTATGCACACACAAATACATCTACATACATTCCTCACTAGGCTCTGTATATGTATGTGTGTGTGTGTGTATATATATACATTTTTTTTCACTCCTGAAAAAAAAAAATATATATATATTCTCATTCCAGCTGAGCTATTTAAAATCTTAAAAGATGATGCTGTTTAAGTTCTGCTCTCAATATGTCAACAAATTTGGAAAACTCACCAGTGGCCACAAGACTGGAAAAGATCAGTTTTCATTCCAATCCCAAAGAAAGGCAATGCCAAAGAATGTTCCAATTATCACACAATTGCGCTCATTTCACATGCTAGCAAGATTATGCTCAAAATACTTCAGGCTAAACTTCAGCAGTATGTGAACTGAGAACTTCCAGATGTACAAGCTGGGTTTTGATGAGGCAGAAGAACCAGATATCAAATTGCCAACATTCATTGGATCATAGAGAAAACAAGGGAATTCCAGGAAAACATCTACTTCTGCTTCATTGACTACACCAAAGCCTTTGACTCTGTGGACCACAACAAACTGTGAAAAATTCTACAAGAGACAGGAATATCAGACCACCTTACCTATCTCCTGAGAAACCTGTACGTGGGTCAAGAAGCAACAGTTAAAACTGGACATGGAACAATGGACTGGTTCCAAACTGGCAAAGGAATACGTCAAAGCTGTATGTTGTCAGCCTGCTTATTTAACTTATATGCAGAGTACATCATGCGAAATGCTGGACTGGATTAATCAAAAGCTGGAATCAAGATTGCCAGGAGAAATATCAACAACCCTACCCCAGCTATGGAATCAGTCATTTCTCAAAGGAGTTCTGGTCCCTTTTAGTAAAGAATGATATGGTTTTTCCAATAGTTATGTATGGATGTGAGAGCTGGACCATAAAGAAGGCTGAATACCAAAGAATTGATGTTTCCAAATTGTGGTGCTGGAGAGAACTCTTAAGAGTCCCCTGGACTGCAAGGAGATCAAACCAGTCAATCCTACAGGAAATCAACCAATTTTCATTGGAAGGAGTGTTGCTGAAGCTCCAATACTTTCACCACCTGAAGTGAAGAGCCAACTCATTGGAAAAATCCTGATGATGGGAAAGATTGAAGGCAAAAAGAGAAGGGGGTGGCAGAGAATAAGGTGGTTAGATAGCATCACCAACTCAATGGACATGAATTTGAGCAAACTCCAGGAGATAGTGAAGGAGAGAAAAGCCTGGCCTGCTACAGTCAATGGAGTCAAAAAGAGTCAGACAACAAGCTTGGGGGATATCATCTTAATGAAATGATCAAATTAGCATCATTAGTAATGTGACAAATTAGTTACATGCTCTTTGACAAGATCCAATGAGAAGAATGCAGCATCACTTCTATGCTATGCCTGACAATAACCTGAACTCAATCTTGGTGAGACATCAGAGAAAAATCAAACTGGATACTCTCACAAAGAAAAAAAAAAAAAAAATCCCTCAAAGTACCAAGATCCTGAAAGTCAAGAAGAGAAGACCAAAGATAGAGGCAAACTAAAGAGACACAACTAAACGCAGTGTGTAATTCTGAACTGGATCCTTTCCTTATAAAGACATCACTGGGACACTGACTGAAACTTCAGTGAAAGGATAAGATAGGATGGTATTAAGAGCATATGTCAATATTAGTTTCCTGATTTTGATGGTTGCTGTGATTATACAGGGGAATATCCTCATTTGTTAAGAGTACAATCTAGCTTTAAAGTACGATAGGGGCATCCTGTCAAAACTTACTCTCAAATGTTTCAGAAAAACAATGATTTGTTGTAACTTTTATGTAGGTTCAAGATAGAATCAACATTTTAAAATTCACACTACTATATATAAAATAGATTACTAATAAGGACCTACTGTATAGCACAGGAGGCTCTACTCAATATCCTGTAATGACCTATACAACGACCTAAAGAATCTAGAGAAGCGTGAATATATGTATAACCGACTCACTTTGCTATACAGCAGAAACAAAGACTATATTTTAAACTATAGTCCAATTAAAATTTTTACTGAAAGAAGTACATCAAAGAGTTTTAATAATAAATGGTGAATTGGTTATACCACATGTCCTGGGCTGGTAAGGGTCCCCCTGCAAAAGGCAGATAGTGGAGTCTCTCCTGGGTGGTGGAGTAGGGAAGGGCACAGGACATCAGTGCTGCAAAGGTGGGGAGCTTGTCCCAGCACACCCTACCCAAGCCAAGACTGAGGGAATGATGCATCTATGCATCCTCATAGCAGAGATGTCCTGATGAGTGTGCAGGGCAGTGCTTTCTAGTTCTGAGTCATCAGGTAAAGTCAGCTTCCTCTGCTCTTTTCAGTATAAATGATTTTTTAAAGAATAAGCCCTTCCCCTCTCGAGTCCATTCCCATGTAGATGAGTCTCTAGAAATTGGCAGGGGAAGGGAAACAACTCTGGGTTTGGAAAGTTAAAACCTGGTTTGACCTTGGCCCCTTGGGGCATCCTCCCTTCCCACCTCACTGTTTGCTCTGAGCATCAGATGAGATAGTTATGAAAACTCCTTAGAAAGGGCTGTGCAAATGTTAGTACCACCATGGCTCCTCACTATCTGAGCTCACATGAGGAAAATTAAGAAGGTGAGGGGTTTTTTTGCCTCTATCTTCCTTTTCTTCATTACTTGTCATCTTCTGAACCTACCTTTGATCCAGCATTCTCAGCAGCTCACTTATTACCCTGTTTTGACCCATTTGCATGTATCTTTTCTGTCTGTCAAAATACTAATTGCTCAGCCAACAGAGGAAATTATGGATCTCAATCACACACATACTATGTGCCAAGCCAGTAGGAGCAATACAAAAGAAAAGATTACATGCATGCTCAGATTCTAAGTCAAGTCCGACTCTTTGAGACCCCATGGATGTAGCCCACCAGGCTTTTCTGTCCATGGAATTGTCTAGGTAAGAATATTGGAGTGGGTTGCCATTTCCTACTTCAGAAATCTTCCTGACCCAGGGATCAAACCCATGTTTCTGAGTCTCCTGCACTAACAAGTGGATTGTCTACCACTAGCAACACTTGGAAGCCCAATGCTATGCTAAAATTATGAAGCTGTGGATATGGGGTAGTTCCATGCAGCAAAAGACCTTATTTCCAGTAGAAAAGAAGGGTGAGGAAAAGCAGGAGGCACTGGAGAAAAAAGGCAGAAATCACTGAGTGTTTTATTACCCAAAAGACCTCAAATTTAAGACCTTAAATAATAATAATAAACTTTTTAAAGTAACCTTAAACAATTTAAAGCCTTCAGTTCAGTTCAGTCGCTCAGTCGTGTCCAACTCTTTGAGACCCCATGAATCGCAGCACGCCAGGCCTCCCTGTTCATCACCATCTCCTGGAGTTCACTCAGACTCACGTCCATCGAGTCCGTGATGCCATCCAGCCATCTCATCCTCGGTC
>SJYT01019964.1:18590-42292 GCA_006410635.1 Cephalophus harveyi | reverse complement strand
AAGTTAAATAAGCAGGGTGACAATATACAGCCTTGACGCACTCCTTTTCCTATTTGGAACCAGTCTGTTGTTCCATGTCCAGTCCTAACTGTTGCTTCCTGACCTGCATACAGATTTCTCAAGAGGCAGGTTAGGTGGTCTGGTATTCCCATCTCTTTCAGAATTTTCCACAGTTTATTGTGATCCACACAGTCAAAGGCTTTGGCATAGTCGATAAAGCAGAAGTAGATGTTTTTCTGGAACTCTCTTGCTTTTTCCATGATCCAGCGGATGTTGGCAATTTGATCTCTGGTTCCTCTGCCTTTTCTAAAGCCAGCTTGAACATCAGGGAGTTCACGGTTCACGTATTGCTGAAGCCTGGCTTGGAGGATTTTGAGCATTACTTTACTAGCATGTGAGATGAGTGCAATTGTGCAGTAATTGGAGCATTCTTTTGCATTGCCTTTCTTTGGAATTGGAATGAAAACTGACCTTTTCCAGTCCTGTGGCCACTGCTGAGTTTTCCAAATTTGCTGGCAGATTGAGTGCAGCACTTTCACAGCATAACAATAATAAAAACTTAAATAAGCTGCCTGAGAGACAGCTTTGCCCATGGCAAAACCTATTCACATGTAAGGTGTGTGCTATATTTACTGAAAGAACAGGAATCTGAGGTTTGGGTTAGCATGGAAGGAATAACATTGATTTTATTGGTTTAACCAAGTGAACACTAATAACCACTCACTCATACACAAATATTCACAGAGCTATCAAGCTGGGACTAACATGCAGGGTTTCAGGGACTATATCCAACTTCATTACGTTCATGATGTCAACTTGGTTTTGGATCAAAATCTTCAGGGTTAGTACTGTATGGTCTTGTTGAGTGTGTCTGTGCTTAGTCGCTCAGTCATGTCTGACTCTTACAACCCCATAGACTATAGCTGTAGCCTGCCAGGCTCCTCTGTCCATGGGATTCTCTAGTCAAGAATACTAGAGTGGGTTGCCATTTCCTTCCCCAGGGGATCTTCTCAACCCAGGAATTGAACCCTGGACTTCTGAATTGCAGGCAGATTCTTTACCAAATGAGCTATGAGGGAAGTCTTGTTACTCCTATATAAAAACATTTATTTAGAACTACATGAGTTTCCTATTGGGTGAGAGTGAAAAGAGCATTGAAGAGGCTGATCATGAATGCCCTTATGTGTTTGTTTTTTCCTTTCTCGGAGGAATAAATAGTGGCTCAGAGGTTAAAGCGTCTGCCTCCAATGCAGGAGATCCAGGTTCAGTCCCTGGGTCGGGAAGATCCCCTGGAGAAGGAAATGGTAACCCACTCCAGTATTCTTGCCTGGAGAATCCCATGGACAGAGGAGCCTGGCAGGCTATAGTCCACGGGGTCGCAAAGAATAAATAGCAGGGTCTGGAAAGTCAGAGTGAAAAATAGCATCACTAAGACCACCACCATAGCATGACTAGGAGGGAGGGAACACAGCTCCACCCATCAAGAGAAAATTGGATTAAAGATTTACTGAGCATGGCCCCGCCCTTCAGAACAAGACCCAGTTTCCCCCTCAGTCAGTCTCTCCTATCAGGAAGCTTCCATGAGCCTCTTATCCTTCTTCAGAGGGCAGACAGGCTAAAAACCACAATCACAGAAAACTAACCAATCTGATCACATGGACCACAGCCTTGTCTAACTCAGTGAAACTATGAGCCATGCTGTGTAGAGTCACCCAAGACGGACCAGTCATGGTGGAGAGTTCTGATAAAATGTGGTCCACTGGAGAAGGGAATGGCAAACCACTTCAGTATTCTTGCCTTGAGAACCCCATGAACAATATGAAAAGGCAAAAAGATAGGACACTGAAAGATGAACTCTCCAGGTCAGTAGGTGCCCAATATGCTACTGGAGATCAGTGGAGAAATAACTCCAGAAACAATGAAGAGATGGAGCCAAAGCAAAAACAACACCCCATTCTGGCTGTGACTGGTGATGGAAGTAAAGTCCAATGCTGTAAAGAGCAAATTGCAATAGGAACCTGGAATGTTAAGTCCATGAATCAAGGAATGTTGGAAGTGGTCAAAAAGGAGACAGCAAGAGTGAACATTTTAGGTATCAGAGAACTAAAGTCTGAAATGGGTGAATTTAATTCAAATGACCATCATATCTACTACTTGTGGGCAGCAATCACATAGAAGAATTGGAGTAGCCATCATAGTCAACAAAAGAGCCTGAAATGCAGTACTTGGATCCAATCTCAAAAATGACAGAATGATCTCTGTTCATTTTCAAGACAAACCATTCAATATTACAGTAATCCAAGTCTGTGCTCTGACCAGTAATGCTGAAGAAGCTGAAGATGAATGGTTCTATGAAGAGCTTGTAGAACTAACACCCAAAAAAGATGTTATAGGGAACTGGAATGCAAAAGTAGGACTCAAAAAACACCTGTAGTAACAGGCAAATTTGGCCTTGGAGTACAGAATGAAGCAGGGCAAAGGCTAATAGAATTTTGCCAAGAGAATGCGTTGGTCATAGCAAACACCCTCTTCCAACAACACAAGAAAAGACTCTATACATGGACATCACCAGATGGTCAACACCGAAATCAGATTGATTATATTCTTTGCAGCTAAAGACAGAGAAGCTCTATACAATCAGCAAAAACAAGACCAGGAGCTGACTGGCTCAGATCATGAACTCCTTATTTTCAAATTCAGACTGAAATTGAAGAAAGTAGGGAAAACCACTAGACAATTCAGGTATGACCTAAATCAAATGATTTCCTTATGATTATACAGTGAAAGTGAGAAACAGATTTAAGGGACTAGATCTGATAGATAGAGTGCCTGATGAACTATGGACGGAGGTTTGTGACATTATAGAGGAGACAGGGAGCTAGACCATCCCCAAGAAAAAGAAATGCAAAAAAGCAAAATGGCTGTCTGAGGAGGCTTTACAAATAGTTTTGAAAAGAAGAGAAGCTAAAAACAAGGGAGAAAAGGAAAGATATGCCAATTTGAATGCAGAGTTCCAAAGAATAGCAAGGAGAGATCAGAAAGCCTATCTCAGTGATCAGTACAAAGAAATAGAGGAAAACAATAGAATGGGAAACACCAGGGATCTCTTCAAGGAAATTAGAAGAACCAATGGAACATTTCTTGCAAAGATGGGCTCAATAAAGGACAGAAATGGTGTGGACCTAACAGAAGCAGAAGATATTAAGAAGAGGTGGCAAGAATACACAGAAGAACTGTACAAACAGATCTTCACGACACAGATAGTTATGATGGTGTGATCATTCACCTAGAGCCAGACATCCTGGTATGTGAAGTCAAGTGGGCCTTAGGAAGCATCACTGCAAACAAAGCTAGTAGAGGTGATGGGAATCCAGTTGAGCTATTTCAAATCCTGGAAGATGATGCTGTGAAAGTGCTGCACTCAATATGCTAGCAAATTTGGAAAACTCAGCAGTGGCGATAGGACTGGAAAAGATCAGTTTTCATTCCAATTCCAAAGAAAGGCAATGCCAAAGAATGTTTAAACTACTGCATAATTGTACTCATCTCACACACTAACAAAGTAATGCTCAAAATTCTCCAAGCCAGGCTTCAGCAGTACGTGAACCATGAACTTCCAGATATTCAAGCTGGTTTTAGAAAAGGCAGAGGAACCAGAGATCAAATTGCCAACATCCACTGGATCTTCAGAAAAGCAAGAGAGTTCCAGAAAAACATCTATTTTTGCTTTATTGATTATGCCAAAGCCTTTGACTGTGTGGATCACAATAAACTGTGGAAAATTCTGAAAGAGATAGAAATACCAGACCACCTGATCTGCCTCTTGAGAAACCTATATGCAGGCCAGGAAGCAACAGTTAGAACTGGAAATGGAAGAATAGTCTGGTTCCAAATAGGAAAAGGAGTACATCAAGGCTGTATATTGTCACCCTGCTTATTTAACTTATATCCAGAGTGCATCATGAGTAACACTGGGCTGGAAGAAGCACAGGCTGGAATCAAGATTTGCAGGAGAAATATCAATAACCTCAGATATGCACATAACACCACCTTTAAGGCAGAAAGCAAAGAACTAAAAAGCCTCTTGATGAGAGTGAAAGAGGAGAGCAAAAAAGTTGGCTTAAAGCTCAACATTCAGAAAACGAAGATCATGGCATCTGGTCCCATCACTTCATGGAAAATAGATGTGGAAACAGTGGAGACAGTGTCAGACTTTACTGTGGGGGGGCTCCAAAATCACTGCAGATGGCAACTGCAGCCGTGAAATTAAAAGATTCTTACTCCTTGACAGGAAAGTTATGACCAAGCTAGACAGCATATTAAAAGCAGAGACATTACTTTGCCAACAAGTCTGTCTAGTCAAGGCTATGGTTTTCCAGTAGTCATATATGGAAAGCTGAGCCCTGAAGAATCGATGATTTTGAACTGTGGTGTTGGAGAAGACTCTTGAGAGTCCCTTGGACTGCAAGGAGATCCAATCAGCCCATTCTAAAGGATATCAGTCCTGAGCGTTCATTGGAAAGACTGATGTCAAAGCTGAAACTCCAATACTTTGGCCACCTGATGCAAAGAGCTGATTCGTTTGAAAAGACCCTGATGCTGGGAAAGATTGAAGGTAGGAGGAGAAGGGGACAACAGAGGATGAGATGGTTGGATTGCATTACCGACCTAATGGACATGAATTTGGGTAAACTCCTGGAGGTGGGAGGGACAGGGATGCCTGGCATGCTGTAGTCCTTGGGGTTGCAAAGAGTCGGACACCACTGGGCAACTGAACTGACTGATTGACTGAAGATCACCACGGGACTTCTTTGGTGGTCCAGTGGATAAGACTCTACCTGCCAATGCAGGGGACATGTGGAAGATTTCAAGTGCTGTGGAGCAGCTAAACCTGGGTGCTGCAACTACCGACAACCGCATTAGAGACTGTGCTCTGCAACGAGAAGCATGTGCACTGCAGGTAGAAACCTCCACCACTGCAACTGGAGAAAACCCATGCCCAGCAACAAAGACTGCTGGGAACCAGCGTGAGGAACCCCGACCGTGGCAAAGGTGATGAGGAAGGAGGCTCGGCATACGCAAAGGCGGGATTGAGCCTCAGGGGTCCCTCTGGGAATTCTCGAGCATCTACCCCCAAAACTAGAGTCTGCCTTCTTTACTGTGTTACGCTTTCCACCTACTCTTCTGACATTAACAGGGGGCTGTCCCCCCACCACCTTTTTCTGGAAAAAGTTAATTTAGAGCTTTTAGATAATAAGTCTCCTGGGCATAATAAGAGGGTTTCAATCCAAAAACCCCTCTGATGGCTTTCTAGCCTGCCTGCTGGACTCTTACAGCTGTGCATGTGATTGTTTGTGGCCTCCCGACCGCGAGAGGCACAGGAAGCTAAAACATCCTAGGAATGAAGGGCCTTCCGAGGAGTCAAAATCATTAGAATAGGATGGATTAAGGGTTTCATTTGTTGAGCCAATACTTGTTGCCAAGTTTTCATATCTTTTATTTGTAGATATAGTTGGTATATAGAAAAAACAGGTAGTAGCCCTGGCATTAGCAACATTAGATCTTTGAGTTAAGTATTTTCTTTGTTATAACCCACTGCACCTGTGTTCTACAGGAATGTAACTTTATTTAGTACTTGAGGGTGATGCAGATTAAAGAAAAAACACTTCAATGGAAAAAGAGTTTTGTGGTTGATAGACATTTATCTAGGAAGACAGCCATAAAAATGTTAACAGGCCTCTTGGCCACAAGATAATGTAAACCGCCTGAGACCTTTTGTATACAGGAAGGTATGCAAAAAGAAGGTCTGGTCTCAATAAGGGTCAGGACTGCTGCCCCTGCATAACTGCACATTCCATTATTTCTTTATGTACAACTTGGGGTATATAAGCTGCTTTTGAAAATAAAGTTGTGGTTCTGGCACTGATGCTTGGCTCCCCCATGTTGTTCTTTTCTCCCTTTTCTGGCTGAATTCCCATCTGAAGCATGGAGGCTCACCATGTCTACTTATTTGCCCTGGCTTCTAAGACCCACGCAAGAGGGAGCCCAAGGTGGGGCACCCTCTGCTATTCAAGCGGGCACCGGTGGCCTACGTAGACAGTGCAAGTTCTTTGTCTTAGAACTTTATTGGTTCTCCACGTAAACCAAGTTATTCAGCCTCTTTTCTCCACTTATTTTCCTGCTACACTATTTCTTTCTAATCTCCCTCCATATCTTTAATTAAGCAATTAATTCCTCAGACACGAAAGCTGTCCCCACTTCGAATTCCCTGGATCAACCGAGGCTGGACCTCTGCACAAAAACACATAGTGGGTCAAGGAAGAGGAATTGTTTAAGATGAGTCTCAAAGAATAAACCAGATAATAGCAGACTGGCAGGTCAGGAAATAGGCATTCCAAGCAGAAAAAACACCCTACATTAAGATAACAAATGGCTTGCTACTTTCAGTAGCTTCTAAGTAACTGGCTGTTTCTGAGGCACATGTGTTAGGAGGGATGGAAAGGAAGCTTTGCAGTTAACCAAGGATCAAATCACAATGAGTCTGGTGAATCATGGCAAGAATTTTTTTACTTTATCATGTGGTATATGGTATTTTAAGCAGGAAATTAATATGATGTGATTTTCCTTCTAGAATATAGTTCTAGGACTTTCTGTTCCATATAATTATTTAAAGGGTAGCCATTCCCTTCTCCAGGGGATCTTCCTGATCTGGAGATCAAACGTGGGTCTCCTGCATTGCAGGAAGATTCTTTACTGTCTGAGCTACCAGAGATGCCCCTGAAGGCTTCCAGGTGACCTATGTTATGTTATGGAAAACCACATAAACAAAGCACCTGTAGTCCACCTTGCAACTCATTCATTATATCCACCACATACTTCAAAATTCTCCAAAAGATTTCCAGGATTCTTTGCCCCATTTGGTTCCATGGTCCATCCTCTGAGTCTCACCATTCATTTCTGCCTTACATTAATGACATTGATTTAGACCTTCTAACCTCTGGACATAATATTGATATTCATGAGTTAGCATGATATATTGCAATTTGGGGTAAGAAGCTCTTCCTTACACACCACCACTCTGCTCCACCTTGGCTTCTTGAACATAGCTTTTACCTGTGACTTACCTGACTGGAGTAGGAACCAAATAACAGTAGTAGAAAGCTCGAGGTAAAAAGCAGGTTAGAAAGGAGACAAGAAAGACAATGGTGGAACTATTGCAATGACTATGGATAAGATGAACTAAGAGAACAAATGTATGAAAGAGTGTGAAGAAAGTCAAATAAAAACAATTTTATGGGGATAAGGAGCAGAGGAATGACTTCAGATGACTAAGAGGTCCCATTCATGGGGATAAAACAGGAAGCAGTTTTGATGGGAAAGACTATGATCCTGGTTATGGATCTGTTGAGTCTATAGTTTTTATCAGAAATTTTGTTGGAGAAATCCATGGGCAGCAGGACATTTAGATTTGGAACTCAGAAGCATCTACACTGGAGACAGTGATTTGGATGGAGTGAAGGAAATAGGCAGGAATGAAGTCACCCAGAGAGTGTTCACTGTGAGAAAAGGATGAAAGATGAAACCCTGTGGAACAAACGCATATAATGAACAAGCAAAAACGACAATATCTGGTGAAAAAAACAAATAGGAGTGTCCAGAGAGATAGAAACTAGACCCAGAGCGAGTTCCTTAGCTGCCTCCAGATAAATAGATTTGGTGTTTAGAAGTGTTTTGGTGACCTTGGAGACAGCAGTTTCAGGGAAGTGATGGTAATACATTATTTTTACTGGAAAAGAAAGAGCTGAGGAATTGTTTACAGAAAATATGGGTAACTTTAAAAAACTTGATAACCAATGAAAAGAATGAGATAAAACCTTAGCCGGTTTCAGAGACTTTGTTCCTTTGTTTTGCCTTTTTTTTTTTTCAAGCTGGATTTAGAAAAGGCAGAGGAACCAGAGATCAAATTGCCAACATCTGTTGGGTTATAGAAAAAGCAAGAGAATTCCAGAAAAAAACATCTACTTCTGCTTTACTGACTACACTAAAGCCTTTGACTGTGTGGATCACACACTCTGTGGAAAATTCTTCAAGAGATGAGACTACCAGACCACCTTACCTGCCTCCTGAGACACCTGCATGTAGGTCAAGAAGCAACAGTTAGAACCAGACATGGAACAACAGACTGGTTCTAAATTGAGAAAGGAGTATGTCAAGGCTGTATATTGTCACCTTGGTTATTTAACTTATATGGAGAAATGCCAGGCTGGATGAATCACAAGCTGGAATCAAGATTGTCAGGAGAAATATCAATAACCTCAGATATACAGATGAGATGACCCTTATGGCAGAAAGTGAGAGGAAGTAAAGATCCTCTTGATGAAGGTGAAAGAAGAGAGTGAAAAAGCTGGCTTAAAATTCAACATTCAAAAAGACAAAGATCACGGCATCCAGTCCCATCACTTCATGGCAAATAGATGGAGAAACAATGGAAACAGTGATAGAATTCATTTTCTTGGGCTCCAAATTCGCTGCAGGTAGTGACTTCAGCCATGAAATTAAAAGATGCTTGCTCCTTGGAAGAAAAGTTATTACCAACCTAGACAGCATATTAAAAGGCAGAGACATTACTTAGCCAGCAAAGGTCCATATAGTCAAAACTATGGTTTTCCCAATAGTCATGTATAGATATGAGTTGGACCATAAAGAAAACTGAGCAATGAAGAATTGATGCTTTGAACTGTGGTGTTGGAGAAGACTCTTGAGGGTCCCTTGGACAGGAAGTCTATCCTAAAGGAAATCAGTCCTGAATATTCACTGGAAGGACTGATGCTAAAGCTGAAATTCCAGTACTTGGCCACCTAATGTGAAGAACTGACTCATTTGAAAAGACCCTGATGCTGGGAGAGATTGAAGGCAGGAGGAGAAGAGAACAACAGAGGATGAGATGGTTGGATGGCATCACCAACTTGATGGACATGAGTTTGAGCAAGCTCCAGGAATTGGTGATGGACAGGGAAGCTGGGCATGCTGTAGTCCATGGGGTCAACAAATAGTCAGACATGACTGAGTGACTGAATCAAACTGAACTTTTGGATTAGCAGGCGGATTCTCCACCACTGAGCCACCAGGGTAGACCGAGACTCCAAACAAGGCTAGAGAATATTGTATATGGATGGTACCACCATATCCTATGTAACAGAATAGAAATAGGGAAAGAATGCTACTGATAGTAAGCTTCTAGATGTAGAAGTGAGAAACTGAGGAGATTAATATTTGTGCACTTTGATTTTCCCTTTGATTTAGGGGACTTGTTCAGCTGTGGAGAGTGAGAATAAATGTTTTAAGTGTGGTGAACAACTGGGATTGTGCTTAAGAATCATCTGGAGGGTTTATTCAAAAGCGCATTGCTGAACCCTATTCCCAGAGTTTCTGTTTCAATAGACCTGGAGTAAAACAAAGATATTGGTTTTTCTAGTCAGTTTCCAGGTTTGGGGACCATTCTTTCAGAACCATTACTCTGGAATCTCTGTAATGAGAATTTATAGAGTTGAATTTGTTGAATAAAGAGGAATATGCAGCTTCCATAAGACAGGATGGACAAGAAGGGAACAGAGGTTAAATAGAGAATTGCATTTTTTGTTTGTTTGTTTGTTTCAATAAAGGGAATAAGGAATAAGGGAATTCATTAAAGTAACTAAGGGCTAGAAGAAACTATACTCATGACTTAGAGTTCCCTAAGGATGTGGTGAAATAGTTTGGAGGAAAGTCAGGTAAGAGTTGGTTGAGGCTCTAAGGGAAAATGCATAAGCCTTAAGAAAAATAAAGAAATCTGACAGGCTTTAAGTTAAGGGAATAAATGAAGGAATTGTTTAGGTTGTGAAGACCTGTGTTAGCAAAGGCTCAGATGCAAAGAGTACAAAGTAAACCTGCAGCTGGGCCACCACCTGTCAACTTTGTTGCTGTTGAAAAGCTAATGAAGTCTTTCCACAGTGAAACCACTGAGATATGGGGAGCGTCCTGAACGTCTGTCTGTGTGGTTGATCAACTCATAATCTCTTTATTGGAACACTAGGAACGCAGAAGATGGAAACTCCTGGGGGAATTTTCTCCTGATTCAGCAATGGCCAAGGGTGTTGGCCTTTAGTGACATAGTCCCATGTGTAATATCAAGATTTGGGCAGATATCTAGAGAGGGCCAGCTTGTCTGGAGAGTACCTGGGTTTTAGATATTAAATAACCTGTCCAAAAGTGCAAGTTCTTTAAAAATGTAAAATACTGTTGAATATTGATAGTTTCTCAATGCTGCCTGTGAAGTATATGAACATTTCAAGTTTTGTCACTGATAACATTGGCGATCTTATTTTTTTAATTTTTTCAGGCAGACCAAAAAATGTATTCAAAGTCACACAACTATAGTGTCACACACACATAACTATAGTAGGTAGGGATTAGTGTATCTTCATTTTATAGATATGGAAGTTGAGGGCTAGTCACACAGCTAGTAAATATTAGCGTCAAAATTTGGAAACAGACATTTTAGCTCCAGCTGTGGTGGGCCATGCTTAGTCGCTCAGTTGTGTCTGACTCTTTGTGACCCCATGGACTGTAGCTCGCCAGGCTCCTCTGTCCATGGGGATTCTCCAGGCAAGACTACTGGGGTGTCTTGTAGCCATGTCCTTCTCCAGGGGAATCTTCCCAACCCAGGGATTGAACCCAGGGCTCCTGCATTTCAGGCAGATTCTTTACCATCTGAACCACCAGGGAAGCCCCAAAATACTACAGTGGGTAGCCTATCCTTCCTCCAGGGAATCTTCCCAACCCAGGAATCAAACCCGGGCCCTGCATTGCAGGCAATTTCTTTTATCAGCTGAGCTACCGGGGAAGCCCTCTAGCTTCAGAGCCCATGCTTTTGACCACTATTCCATGTATTGCCTCCACAAATGCATCATAATGTACTGAACCATTTCTCCTTTTGCTGAATAATAAGTTTTTTTAAACTTTCACTCTTAGAAGGAACATCGTGTACACATATCCTTGACACAGACAACTATTTCCATATGATACATTCCTAAAAGTGAAAGAAGGTCTGTTTTTTAATATCCAATGCCCTGCAAAATCAGAGAAACAACAAATCAGAAAATCAGAAATTAATAAACCTATTTAACATGACCTAGAGCAAGGCACAAGGCTAGAGAGGAGAGAGCTCCATATGTATTTTTTTTAATGAACTTGGATATGCAAAGGAAATATGTGTTCCTAGCTCCTACTTCTACCTCACAAATTTAGACTCTTTTTCTGGTTTATCTTGAGGTTAAGAGTATGAAAAAAATAAAAATAAAAACTGGAGGAAACATGATAGAACATCCCAGACATCTGGTTGCTTGCCTGAGTCCTCCTCCAGCTACTCTCACCCTAAGCAGCTTCTTCATTCTTACAGAAGACAGAACAGCTTCCTCCTCCAGTACCCCCAGAAGTGAGAAGGGAAGTCCCAAGAAAACCCCCAGTTGGTTTGGAAGACTGTATTTAGGAAAGGGAAACAAGTGTCTAAATCCCTGACTGGATGCTCACAGAATGGCAGAATTAATGATGCTGCCATCAAATTTTGAGGCAAGCTTGTCATAATCTCATGTTCCTAAAGATATGTGCCTTCATTTTGCTTTGAAATACCTGATTGGGAGAGGCTTGCCATGGTAACCTGAGCTAGTGAAGTAATAGGGAGCAATGGAAATGTGATGGTTAACTTTATGCCAATTTGCCTAGGTCACAAGATGCCCAGATAACTGATTAAATGTTATTTCTAGGTGTGTGAGGGAGGGTGCTTCCCGAAGAGATTAGCATTAGAATAACTAGGCTGAGTAAAGTCCATTGTGTTTTCCAGTGTGAGTGGGCATCATTAGATCTGATGAGGGCCTGAAAAGAATAAAAAGGCAGAAAAAGGAGATTTCATGCTGTCTGACTACTTGAGTTTGGGCATTGGTCTTCTCCTGCCCTTATACACTGGTACTCCTGTTCTCAAGCCTTCAGACTTTCACTAGAACTATACACCAGCTTTCCTGGTGTCTAGTTCAGCTTGCAAATGGCAGATCGTGGGATTTCTCAGCCTTTAAAACTATATAGTCAATTACTCACAATAAACCTCTTGAGATAGATAAGATGTATACTGTTAACTTTTTTCCCAGCCTTCCACAAAGGGATATATGGCCTTTTACCAGAGTTAGTGTACACTAGAGAAAAGGAAATAATCAGACCTTTCATGGAATACTGGACACTGACTCTGAACTAACACAAATTCCAGGAAACCCAAAACATCACTGTGGTCCACCAGGCAGAGCAGAGGCTTATAAAGTTTAGGTAAATAGGTGGAGTTTTAGCTCAGATCCACCTCAGAGAGGGAGTGGTGGGACACCAAACCTATTCTATGGCTATTTCTTCTTTTTTTTCCCCATGTGGCATGTAGGATCTTAGTTCCCTGATCAAGGATTGAACCTGTACCCCCTACATGGAAGCATGGAGTCTTAACCACTGGACTGCCAGGAAAGTCCCTTCTGTAGCTAGCTATCTATTTTAAGAATACATGCTCAGCAGTTGGTAGAATCTCCTCAGTGTCCTGACTTGTAGAGTGAGGGCTATAATCATAGGAAAGGCAAAGTGGAAGCCACTGGAACTGCCTCGTCCTAGGAAAATAGTAAACCAAAGGTACTACCACACTGCTGGAGGGATTGCAAAGATTAATGTCACCACAAAGGACTTGAGGGATGCAGGAGTGGTGTGTCCCAGTACATCCCCACTCAACTCTCCTATGTGGCCTGTGCCCACCAGGCTCCTCTGTCCATGGGATTTCCCAGGCAAGAATACTGGAGTGGGTTGCCATTTCCTTCTTCAGGGGATCTTCCCAGCCCAGGGACTGAACCTGTGTATCTTGCATTGGCAGGAGGTTTCTTTATCACTGAGCCATCAGGGAAACCTTTCCTTTTAGTACTGTCATTTAATTTGAAAAGGATTATAATTTGTCTGTTTCCCCCATTACTACTTAAGATGTGGCTGAGTTTTCTTTATTAAGATGGGCAAACAACACCGGGTTTCTGGCCTGGAAGTAATCCTTAGTGGTTCATGGCTTCAACCACCGAGTTTGAGGCTTTTCCCTCTGACCTAGAGGCTCGGCCTTTGGAGTTTCCTTCTTTTTTCACGAAGTATATGTGTTTGAAGCTAAATACTTTCATCAACCTACTTCTCACCTGCAGAATTTTGGAAGGTCAACTATCATTTTATTCTCTATCTATTCATTTCAGTCCAAGTGGACAGTGTTTCTGTTGGTAGAAAACCTAGAAACGCGTGGTTCTCCTTTGTATGTGAAGGGATTTACTCCATGAGACAAGAGACCACTCTAGATCTCCCTGCTGCTGCTGCTGCTAAGTCACTTCAGTCGTGTCCGACTCTGTGTGACCCCATAGACGGTAGCCCACCAGGCTCCCCCGTCCCTGGGATTCTCCAGGCAAGAACACTGGAGTGGGTTGCCATTTCCTTCTCCAGTGCATGAAAGTGAGAAGTGAAAGTGAAGTCGCTCAGTCGTGTCCGACTCAGCGACCCCATGGACTGCAGCCCACCAGGCTCCTCCGTCCATGGGATTTTCCAGGCAAGAGTACTGGAGTGGGGTGCCATTGCCTTCTCCGCTAGATCTCCCTAGATAATGTTATTTTTAGTTTTGGCTTCTGCTGAGGTGGCTGAGGGGCTTCATGAGTCACGCATCTAATTTCTTCAGTGACCCCTGTATGACTGAACACAGTGGTATTTTATTCCTTTCAAGGCACTAACAAAAGATTGTCTAGCCACACCCTTGGCTTTCTCATCAGAGTAGGTCTTCCTGGCAGTGACTCTTCTAACTTTAGCATATTTGTAAGTTTGGACAGACAGGATTTCCCACATCATCAAGCCTTATTCTCTTTTTAATTAACAGTTCTTCCCTTAATTTATCTCTATCCTCACCCGTTTTACTGTAAAGGAGAAGAAGAAGAAAAACACATGCTGTACCTTCAACACTGCTTGGAAATCTCCTCAGCTAAATTTCCAAGTTCATCACTTACAAGTTCTGCTTCCCACATAACCAGAAGGACACAATTCAGCTAAGTTTTCTGTTAGTATATAACAAAGAGCCTTTTTTCTCACACTTTCAATAGCGTGTTTCTCATTTTCACCTGAGCCCTCACCAGTAGCTTTTGTAATATGCATATTTCTAAAAAGTCCGCTTATGATGATTAAGGTATTCCCAAGACAATATGTTTTGTTTTGTTTTACCACATTCCTCACTTCTGAGTTCTCACTAGCAGTCATCATTATGAAATGGCAACTCAGTCTAGTATTCTTGGCTGGGAAATCCTATGGACAGAGAAGCCTGGAAGGCTACAGCCCATTGGGTCCCAAAAGAGCTGGATGTGACTTAGCAACTAAACAACAAGTTTCTAGGAAGCCATCTATTACATTTCTCAAAATTCTTCCAGCCTTTGCAATTGCCCAATATCAAGGCCACTTTCAATTATAAAGGTTTACTACAACAGGATTTCGGTTTTGGCACAAAAATCTATATTGGTTTATTACTGCTATAACAAATTATCACGAATTTAATGACTTACACTGATTTTCTTACTCTTGTGTAGGTCAGAAGTTTCATGGGCTAAAGTCAAAGTGTAGGTAGGACTGTTTTCTTTCTGAAGGCTCTAAAGGAGACTATATTTCCTTGCCTTTTCCAGCTTCTAGAGGTTGCCTGTATTCTTTGCTCATGATTCCTTCTTCCATCTTCAAAGTCAACAGCATAGTAGCTTAAAGTCTCTCTCGCTCTGACACTTCTGACTGTCAGGGTAATTTCCCATCTCAATATCCTTAACTTAATCACATTTACAAAGTTACAGCTGCCATCTAAGATAACATGTTCACAGGTTCCTGGGAGCCATTATTTTCCTTAACACAAGATGGAAGCTTCGATTATTTGAGATTTTTAAATCTTTTTGATGTATTCATTTAGTACTATAAATTTTTCTCTCAGAACTGTTTTAATTGTGTCCTACAAATGTTGATATGTTGCTATTTATGTTTCAATCACATTAGTGTATTTTTTTTTTTTTAAGTTTCCTTTGAGATTTCCTTTTGACCCATGGGTTATCTAGAAACGTGATGTTTACTTGGCAAGTGTTTGAAGACTATCTTTTTATTTCTCTGTAAGTGATTTCTTGTGATCAGAGAACATATTTTGTATGATTTAAATTTTTAAAAATTTATTGAGATTTGTTATCTGGCTCATGATATGGTCTATCATGGTGTATATTTCTTGGGTATTTGTACTGAATGTATGTTGAGTAAATTGTTCTACACATGCCAATTATAACTTGCTTGTTGATGGTATTGAATTCTATACCTTTGCTGATTTTCTGCTTAGTTGTCATACAAAGTTTTGAGAAAAGAATGTTAAAGTTTCCAACATGTTAGTGTGGATTTGTTATTTCTTCTTCCAGTTCTGTCAGTATTTGCTACACATATTTTGTAACTGTTATTTGGCACATATATATTTAGTGCCAATATTTTGGCAAGACACAAGATTTTATGTCTTACTGATGGATTGGCTCTTTAATTACATACATTTTCTCTGGTAATTTTCTCTTCTTAGAGTCTAATGTATCTGATATTAACATAGCGACTCCTGCTTTGTTTTAATATGTGCAAGAAGCTTTTACTTTTAACTTGTTTATATCAATATATCTAAATTTCCTATATTTGAGTTTCTAATAGACAATATATAGTCAGATTATAATTTTTAATACACTCTGGGAATCACTTACTTTTAATTGATGCATGTAGACCATTTACATTTAAAATAATTGTGTATATTTAGGGCTTCACATCTGCCAGTCTGATTTTTCTGCTTTCCTCTCTGTTTTTCATTTCTCTGGTCTCCTTTTCTTATCTCCATGCAGTTTGCTTCAGAATTTTTTACATTTCCATTTTGATTGTCTATACAGTATTTTATTGTATCTTTTTGTACAACTCTTTAGTAGTTGCTCTAGATATTATATTATATATGCATAATTTATTATAGCCCACTGGTGTAATCATTTACTAGTTTGAATGAATGGCAGAAATGTTGTGTTAGAGTTCTCCAGAGAAACTGGACAAATAGGATATATAGATGTAGAGATAAACATATAAGAGGAGATTTATTATAGAAATTGGCTTATGTAGTTATGAAAGCCAAGAAGTTTTGCAATCTGCTGTGTGCAAGCTTGGGAACCAGGAAAGATGGTATAATTCAGTATGAATCTTAAGGTTTGAGAAACAGGGGGCTTACCAATAAAAGACCTGGAGACCAAAGGCCCTAGACCCAGAGGCTCCAATGTCCAATGGTAGACAAGGAAAGATGTTCCCAGCTTAAAGAAGAGAATCTGCCCTTCCTTCACTCTTTTGTTCCATTCAAATCCTCAGAAGATTGGATACTTGACCACATCGGTAAAAGTGGCTCTTTCTATTCAGTCTACTAAATCAAATGCCAATCTTTGCCAGAAATACCTCACATACCTCACAGGCATAGCCAGAAATAATTTTTTACCAACTATCTGAGCATAACCCAGCCCAGGCAAATTGACACATGAAATTAACTCTCACAATTCTTATTTCCCTTTATCTTCCTTTATCCGCTCTAGCTTATAGTCATAAATATTTTCTCTCCATACATTTCAAACCAATTAGAAAATGTTATATTTTGGCTTCAATTTTCAAATATAATTTACAAAACTCAAGAGAAGAATGAATGTCTAATGTATTTACCCATTTTTTTTCTTACTGTGTCTTTCTTCCTTTGTGATATTCGAAGATTCCTTTCTGTGTTGTTGCTTTTGTTTGGAAAACGTAATTTGGCCTTTCTTTTTTCTTTTCTTGAAGTTTATAAAATGACCTTTTAAAATATTTTTTTCTAGCTATACTAAAGTACAATCGACAAATATAATTGGAACACAGTTAAAGTGTACAAGGTAATCTGCTATACATTAACAGTCATGTCCAACTGTTTGTAACTCATGGGCTGTAGCCTTCTGGGCTCCTCTGACCATGGGATTTCCCAGGCAAGAATACTAGAGTGGGTTGCCATTTCCTTCTTCAGGAGATCTTCCTGACCCAGGGATCAAACCTACATCTCCTGCAAGCTTCCTACATTGCAGGCAGTTTCTTTACTGCTGAGTTATCAGGAAGCCCATATATTAACAAATATATATAACAAATTGTATATATTGTGAAATGTTTTCCTAGGCTTTCTTGTACAATAGATCTACTGGAAAGAAATTCTCTTAGTTTTCCTTCATCTAAAGCTATATTAATTATCTTCTAATTCCTGAAGAATATTTTCACTAGATACAGGATAACAGGTTGATAATAGTTTCCTATCACCATTTGAAAAATGTATTACTTCTAGCTTATATGGTTTCTGATGAGAAACTTGTCATTATTTAAACTGTTCTTCCACAAAAGCTAAGGTGTTGCTTCTTTCTTCCTGCTTTAAAACTTTGTCTTTGTCTTTAGTTTTCATGAAACTTCCCCTGTGGCTCAGTTGGGAAAGAATCTGCCTGCAATGTGGAAGACCTGGGTTCTGTCCCTGGATTGGGAAGATCCCCTGGAGAAGGGAACAGCTACCCACTCCAGTTTTCTGGCATGAGAATTCCATGGACTGTTTAGTCCATGGGGTCACCAAAAGCCGGACATGACTGAGCGACTTTATCTTAGTTTTCATAAGCTATACTATAATGTGTATTGATGCGAACTTTTAGAGAGTTCATGCTGTTTGGTGCCCCCTTAAGTTCTTGAATGAGTAATCTTTCTTCTCCTAGGACTCTAACGATAACATGAATGGTATATATTTTGTTATAGCCCTACACGCATGTAAGGTTTTGCCTTTTTTTTTTTTTCAGCCTTTTTCTTTTTTTTCCAGTTTTGGGTGATTTCTACTGTTTTATCCTCAAATTCACTGATTCTTTCCTCTGTTCCTTACATTATGTTACTGAACCCATCCATTGAGTTTTCTTATTTTGGCTGCTGCTGCTGCTAAGTCGCTTCAGTCGTGTCCGACTCTGTGCGACCCCAGAGACAACAGCCCACCAGGCTCCCCCATCCCTGGGATTCTCCAGGCAAGAACACTGGAGTGGGTTGCCATTTTGGATATTGCATTTTAAATTCTAAAGTTTCCATTTGGTTCTTATGTTTTCTAATCTTTTGTTGAACACTTTTTTTTTTTTTGCCAAAGCTCTTTTTTTTTTTTTTTTTCATTTAGTTATACGTGTTTATAACTGCTCATTGAAGCATTTTTATGATGGTTGTTTTAAAATTTTTGTCAGATAATTCTAATATCTCTGTCATCTCAGTGTCTGCATCTATTGATTTTNGAACACTTTTTTTTTTTTTGCCAAAGTTTTTTTTTTTTTTTTTTTTCATTTAGTTATACGTGTTTATAACTGCTCATTGAAGCATTTTTATGATGGTTGTTTTAAAATTTTTGTCAGATAATTCTAATATCTCTGTCATCTCAGTGTCTGCATCTATTGATTTTCTTTTTTTCCATTCAGTTAGAGGTCTTCCTGGTTCTTTTATAATGAGGGATTGTTGATAAACATGACCATTTGGGTACTTATAAGACTCTAAATGCGACTGAACTGAACTGAAGTCTCTAAATTATGTTTAAACCTGGTGTAGCTTACTTCCATTGATACTGGGAAGAGGAATATACCACCTTAACATTGCCAGGTGGGTGTATTAATAAAAGTTCATGGGGTTCAATGGCTTCTGTTGACACCCAGCCAGGGAACTCCTCATTACTGAAGGGTGGACTAGAAGTCCTGCTCTCTAGGGGCTTCCACTGATCTTTCCCTGGCCAGAAGAGGTAAAGGACCTTATTACAGCTTTTCTTGTGGCCTCTACTGACCATAGAGGAGAATGTAGCCTTACTTCTGCTTGGTAAAGACAAAAAGTCTTGGCTCCCTACTCAGTATTCCTACTATGCCTACTATTCAACCTCCCTACTACACTTAACAAATCCCTACTATACCTACTACTCACAGTCTCCTTACTCCCATTCCCCAGGGAGAGGAAGGTGGGAGGATGATGTGATGATAGTGGTGATAAGGGAACCTTGTTACAGCCTGATGAGGGTTTCAGTCTCCCCATTCAGCATTATTATTATTTTTTGTTTGTTTAGGGGAAGGCCACAGTTTTTTCTGTGATATTTGGCTGGAGTAGAGTAGTGATTATAAAAGTTTTCTATATCACTAGGTGTCCCATTTTATTCCTTTGTCTAAAGACAGAAGGCTTTTGTTAAGTCTTTTTTTTTTTGTCTGTGCCCCTTTTTATTTCCAGTTTACTGCCTTCAATTTTAAATCTGGAATATATAAGATAAGCAGAAACCTCTGGAAATACCACTGTGACCTTCCACAGTCCTGAAATTTCTACTAATCTGTCCTCATTTCTCTTTCAAGTCTTTCTTATGTTTTATTTATATATACTCCCCATGGATTTTAGTTATAGGAAAGATAAGGGGAAATTACATCTACTCCATCTTCTCAGAAATGGAATTGCTAATAAGTAATTGTAGAGTTATTAAAAGAAACACTCCCCCCTCCAGATTAAACTTTTACTACATGGAAAGTACTATAGATGTTCTTTCATAAGTACAATTTAAATTACTGAATTTTATCAAAATTTAAAAATTTTCTCTGTGAAGAGCACTGATAAGTGAATGAAAAGATAATCCACAGTCTAGAACAGACCATTGCATGAAAAAATAATATATGAATGAAAATGTCTCCATAGAAAATTAATCCAGCTAAAAATGAAAACAAAATGATATAACTAGAACATCAACATTTTACAGCCTTCAGTATACTAGTGAATGTAAGTATCTGACTATTAACAGCTGCTAACCCAGGAACAGAGTAAAAACAAAGGTTAGTTTCCTTCTGATGAAAGAATATATAACATCATCTCTAATCTTGCAAAACTGAACAAACCTGAGTTTTATCAAACCTCTGGATCCAACTACCAAATTCAGAAAATACAAAAGAAGAGAAACATGTTGAAATACATTATCAGTGTGTAATCAGCAAAATCTAGTCTATAGGAAACTCTGCAAGTCAATGGCCCAAATTCTCCAACAAATACACTTTAAGAAAAAGAGAAACAGAAGATAAATCTTTAGATTAAAAGAGATTTAAATGGCACGTGAACAAGTTTTTAATAGCAAAATTAAACTAGAATATCAAGGGATGCACACTTCCATGATAAAACTATAAACACACACACACACACTTTTTAAAAGGCACATCAAAAGGACAAAGATAGAGGAGAGAAGAAGACCAAAATTTTGAAGCTGAAAATTAGATGAGTGAACCTTAATCTGTGGTCAAAAAGAAGCTTAAACAGTGGGCGTATACTGTGCTTTCTCTTCAGATTATAGAAATCTTTTGCCTTTTAAACCAGGAGTGGGCAAACCGGTTCAGAAATTGGTGATTTTAGCTATCCCTAAAATTATGAATGAGGACAGGGCTGGAAGTAAGGGGACTGGGTGAAAAAAATCTGTTTAAGCAGCAGCAAAGTCCAGGTACTCTCTGCACATAGATGGCAGCTAGCTCCTTGCCTCTCTTTGAAGAAATGTAGATGTGTACTCTCGGTAAAAAGTTTAGAAGAAGAGATGGATGATGGATATTAGGCACCCCTGAGGGTTCTGTGCTAACTCAGGATTGAGTACAGATCTACATCCTGAATGGTGAATCCCCATCCTGGTTTCCCATTCATCTCCCAGATGCTAGCAACCAGGCTTATATGCTCTAAGAATAAGAGGAAAAGATTCTTAACTGAATATTCAATCCAATCCTATAAAAAAGACCTAGAAATACTGACAAGTTGGTGGGTCCCCCAAACACAACCAGTTCAAATCACCATGAAATGAAGCCCAATGGTCAACAAATCCCACTAAACTCCATAAAGCTTCTGGTCAATTTTCTAGTGTGCCATTCAAATGTAAGCAGACATGCAAGAATTATCAGATATTTAAGGAAAGCCTTCAACCTTCAAAACAGACATCAGACAATTTGGAAGGAATCCAGCTTGAAGCATCACTAATATTCTCTGATATATAAAAGAAAATATTGCATACAAAAATATGAAATATTTTTCAAGAATATGAAAAATCTCTAATATGAAAGCATAATGAGGGAAGAGAGCTCTTGGAAATTGAAAACAATAGCAGGAATAAAAAGTACAATAGAAAGTTTACAGGATAAATTAAGAAAATAGGAGAGAAAAGTTTAGAGTTAGGAGAATTGTTAAAAAAAAAAAAAAGCCTTAAATCTGATTAGCTTGAATTATCTTGCAAGTAAGATGAGAAAAGAGCAGGGAGCAAGTATTATCAAAGAAATAATTCAATAAAATTTCCCAGAAAGTTACATTTTCAATTTGACCACTCTTACTGCAGCCATGAAATTAGAAGACGCTTACTCCTTGGAAGAAAAGTTATGTCCAACCTAGATAGCATTTTCAAAAGCAGAGACATCACTTTGCCGACTAAGGTCCGTCTAGTCAAGGCTATGGTTTTTCCTGTGGTCATGTATGGATGTGAGAGTTGGACTGTGAAGAAGGCTGAGCGCCAAAGAATTGATGCTTTTGAGCTGTGGTGTTGGAGAAGACTCTTGAGAGTCCCTTGGACTGCAAGGAGATCCAACCAGTCCATTTTGAAAGAGATCAACCCTGGGATTTCTTTGGAAGGAATGATGCTGAGGCTGAAACTCCAGTACTCTGGCCACCTCATGCGAAGAGTTGACTCATTGGAAAAGACTCTGATGCTGGGAGGGATTGGGGGCAGGAGGAGAAGGGGAGGACCGAGGATGAGATGGCTGGATGGCATCACAGACTCGATGGATATGAGTCTAAGTGAACTCCGAGAGATGGTAATGAACAGGGAGGCCTGGCGTGCCGCGATTCATGGGGTCGCAGAGTCAGACACGGCTGAGCGACTGAACTGAAGTGAACCAACTACTCATCAAATATTTCAGAGGAACACTCTAAATTAAGATGGATCACCATGAAGTTTCAAACTCTGGCCATAGAAAGAACACTCTAAAACCATCCAAGGTAAAGAAAGCCAAGGTCACATACAGTAATTAGACACTAAAACAACACTGCATTTCTCAACAACAAACCTGAAAGCTAGAAGATAATGGATCAGTCATTTCAAGTTTTTCAGGGACGATGATTTGTGACCTGAAGTTTTATACCCAGTACAAATAAAATTTGTCACAGTAGTACTAGCTATTGTAACAAACCTCCAAATTTCAGAGGTTTAATGCAATAAAAGTTTACCTCTTATTTACATACAAGCAGCATGTATTCCTGTATGGAAAAATGGCCTTCTGCTTATTGATTCACAAAAGCAGCTTCTAAAATTTTATGATTTTTCTGTCTTCATGGACTTTCCAGTCCTCTGCCTTCAGATTTGGAGAAGGCAATGGCAACCTCCTCCAGTTCTCTTGCCAGGAGAATCCCATGGATGGAGGAGCCTGGTAGGCTATGGTCCATGGGGTCGCTAAGAGTCAGACATGACTGAACATCTTGACTTTCACTTTTTACTTTCATGCATTGGAGAAGGAAATGGCAATCCACTCCAGTGTTCTTGCCTGGAGAATCCCAGGGACGGGGGAGCTGGCTGGGCAGCCGTCTATGGGGCTGTACAGAGTCAGACACGACTGAAGTGACTTAGCAGCAGCAGCAGCAGCCTTCAGGTTAAGGATGAAAAGAAGAGGAAAGAAGGGGATGGAAGAGAGAGACTTATTCAGCTCACTGACCTAGAAGTGATTCACACCACTTTGCTTCACCTACTACAGGTGTGAACTAGTCATCTACCAACTCCTAGATGATGGGAGTCAAGAAAATCTAGTTTCTGGGTAGCCAAGAATTTCAACCAACAGCTCTTTACAATGAAAGGAAGAGCACAGATTTCTTGTGGACAGCCAGCCATTTCCCCCACACCTGTCACAATATTAGTTGAACACAAAAGAATGAAAATAATTGCTTAGATATGTGAGATTTCAAATAACTTTTTTCCTGTATATTCTTTATCAAGAAGCTTCTTGCAGATATACTCCACCAGAATAAGGAATTGAAGACACGAATGGCAGTCAGGGATTTAATGCAGAAGAGAGGTGAGGAAAATCCCTGGGGTAACAGGAAAGGGAGATCCCAAGGTGGCAGGTGTGCAGTAGGTCTAGAAAACAAGTGCAGATTTAGGCAGCCATTCAGAAAGCTCCAGAAAGAGATTTCCAAGAAGATAAAAATAATAGAACATCTGGTGGTTTAAAATTGTGGGGAGGATTTATATTTATGGTGGAGAATCTAAGAAAACCAAACAAACATACCAAAGAAAGACAATTGTTAACTTCAAGAAAAACAAAAACCAAAAAGTTGTACAAGAGAAGAGATATATTTAATTGTAGCTTCCTACATGGAGTGGTGTAAGAAGAAATACATTTGATCTTTGTCCCTGGTTCCTGGTACAGAGTTTCCTGAGAATTTCCTCAGTGATAGGAGTATATTTTTGGGGGCTCCAAAATCACTGCAGATGGTGACTGCAGCCATGAAATTAAAAGACGCTTACTCCTTGGAAGAAAAGTTATGTCCAACCTAGATAG
>SJYT01019964.1:0-18398 GCA_006410635.1 Cephalophus harveyi | reverse complement strand
GACTCTTGAGAGTCCCTTGGACTGCAAGGAGATCCAACCAGTCCATTCTGAAGATCAGCCCTGGGATTTCTTTGGAAGGAATGATGCTGAAGCTGAAACTCCAGTACTTTGGCCACCTCATGCGAAGAGTTGACTCATTGGAAAAGATTCTGATGCTGGGAGGGATTGGGGGCAGGAGGAGAAGGGGACGACCGAGGATGAGATGGCTGGATGGCATCACGGACTCGATGGACATGAGTCTGAGTGACTTCCGGGAGACGGTGATGAACAGGGAGGCCTGGCGTGCTGCGATTCATGGGGTCGCAAAGAGTCGGACACGACTGAGCGACTGAACTGAACTGAGGAGTATATTTTGTTATTCATAATAATCCATTTTAAAATATACCTGAGTTTATGCTAATGAGGTGACTATTGGTGGGACTCCAGAAAGCTTCAGAATGGGGACTGGTAGCCAGAGGATCCAACTATTTAATTAGAAGGCTAGAATTTTCAGCTCAACCTCCCAACCTCCAGGAAGGGGAGAGGGGCTAGAGGTTGCATTGAATCACCAATGGCCAATGAATTAATCATTTATGCTTAAATAATAAAATTTTCATAAAAATCCCTAAACAACAGGGTTTGGAAAGCTCTGGGTTGATGCACACATTGAGTTGCCAGAAGGGTGGTGTTCCCAGAGTGGGCATGGAAGCTCTGCTTCTCCACCCTCCTGACAAGTGTTAGTTGCTCAGTTGTGTCTGACTCTTTGTGACCCTGTGGACTGTAGCTCACCCACTTCCTCTGTCCATGGAATTCTCCAGACAATAAAACTGGAGTGGGTAGCCATTCCCTTCTCCAGGGGATTTTGCACTATGTTTTCTCCCATTTGTTTGTTCCTAAGTGCTATCCTTTATAATAATCTCGTAAGGGTAAGGAAACAACTATCCTAAGTTCTGTGAATTATGCTGTTGGTGCTGCTGCTGCTGAACATGCTTCAGTCGTGTTCGACTCTGTGCGAACGTCTCTCTGCCATAGACGGCAGTCCACCAGGCTCCCCTATTCCTGGGATTCTCCAGGCAAGAACACTGGAGTGGGTTGCCATTTCTTTCTCCAATGCACGAAAGTAAAAGTGAAAGTGAAGTCGCTCGGTCATGTCCAACTCTTAGCAACCCCATGGACTGCAGCCTACCAGGCTCCTCTGTCCATGGGATTTTCCAGGCAAGAGTACTGGAGTGGGGTGCCATTGCCTTCTCCAGTGAATTATGCTAGCAATTACTAAGTCTGAGGAGGAGGCTGTAGAACCCCTGGATTTGCAGCCAAGTTAGACAGAAGTAGAGGTAACTTGAGGAACATAATACTTGAGACTGACGTCTGAAGTGAGGCCTGCAGTCTGTGGAATCCAACCCCAACTCCAGGAGTTGGTGTCAGATTTGGCTGACGTAAGGAAGAGAACACCAGACACAGTCTGGCTTTGAATAGTGTTCAAACAATTATAATAACATAAACTGAACACTGATTTATCAAAGTTACAATATAATTATAAAAATACAATTATGATTCAAAAATAGTTGAAAGAGAATTTGTGTGTGTGTGTCTGATGGTGTTGGAGTGGAGCCTCAGTAATAAAGCACTAAATCCTTATCTTCCATGATGCAAAGTCAATAGATAATTCCTGAAACTGAAACAAATGAGATATCATCATATATTAATGCTTTTAGAATTGTGAAGGGAATGCAAAAGGAACAGCCTGCAAAATGCAGGAATGGGGTTAGATACAGGAGGCAGTGGCAGAACATACTTTATTTTATAAGCAGTTTTTTAGAATGTTTAGTTCTTTTAAACTATGTACATGGGTAACTTTGATTAACATGAAAATAAATTTATTTTTGAAAACAATAGCACCCTACAGATATCTAGAAAGGAGAATGGATCGAAATCATAGGAGATGGAAATCAGAGGGACTAGTTAAAAGCCTATAGCAGCAGTTCAGGAAAGGGATAATCTGTAGAAGGCAATGGCACCCCACTCCAGTACTCTTGCCTGGAAAATCCCATGGCCGAAGGAGCCTGGTAGGCTGCAGTCCATGGGGTCGCTGAGGGTCGGACACGACTGAGTGACTTCACTTTCACTTTTCACTTTCATGCATTGGAGAAGGAAATGGCAACCCACTCCAGTGTTCTTGCCTGGAGAATCCCAGGGACAGGGGAGTCTGGTGGGCTGCCATCTGTGAGGTCGCACAGAGTCGGACGGACTGAAGTGACTTAGTAGTAGTAGTAGTACCAAATGAATGCAGTTTCAGTGGGAATAGAGGAACAATGGCAAATATATCATGGTCACCGATCAATTAGGGAGGAAACAAAAGTAAGAGAGGAACATGTCATAACTGCAACATTTTTGTCTTTTATAATTGCGTCTATGGAAGTGCCATTCTTAGAGAGAGGAAGTATAGGAGGAAGAACAAATTAACAGGAAAGATAATGAGATTATTTTGGATGTCATGGATATGAGAAGCTGACTTCTAGGGCCCAGAAGAGAGATTATAGGTATGGATCTATGTTTGCCAAGAGCAGATTATCAGTGGTAAGTAATTAAAGCCAGGGTTGACCCAGTAAAGATCAGCCAAGAGAGAGCTAACAGAGCAATAAGAAAGTCAACAACTCAACTCTGGTGAAAGCCAACATTCAAGAGCAAAGAAAGAAGAGACACTGCAAAAGAGAAGGAAAAAAGACAGACGTGCAGATACCAAAATACAGGGATGTCTCAGGCTCCAGGAGAAGGAAGAGTGCCAACGTGAGAAGAATCTGAAGTGTCAGTGCGAAAGAGAAGTGGTCAAAACAAATATTAAAGAGTCTGTTATATTTGGCAGAAGTGGTTTAAAGATAACAGGAAGCTAAGAGTAACATTTTGTGGAAGAGAGCAACTAGGAAGAGAAGGCAAGAAAAGTAGTCAAACCCATATGGGGAAAAGGATCAAAGGAGGGTGGTTTGTGTGTTTACCTAATGTCTTTTTTTTTCTGATCACAAAAAAAGTCAAATATGCTTTACAAAGAGAATTTGGAATATTATTCAGCCATGAGAAATGAGGCTATCCAGCCGCTTGCAACAACATGGATGGGCCTTGAGTACATTATAAGTGAGATAAGGGAGACAGAGAAAGACAAGTGCCATATGATATCACTTTTATGTGGAATCTTAAAAAAGCCAGACTCATTATAAACAGAGAGTAAATGGTGGTTACCAGGGGATGGGGGCAAGGGGACAAAATGTATGTTGTTTAAGGTTATAAACTTGCAACAAGCAATATATAAGCCACAGAGATCTAATGCACAGTATAATCAATATAGACAACAACAGTATAACTATGTAATGTGATAATGTCACTACAATGGTAATCATATCACGACATACAAATGTATCAAAGCAACACATGGTACATCTTAAATTTATATGATGTTATAATGTTAAATTTATTCAAAAAGAAAAAAATTGGAAATAAATACGGAGATATTTTGATATACAAATTACCAATGTATTTTTCACTTCCACTCCTTGTTAACAATGTTTTTTTTTCTTCATTTAAATTAAAAGGCAACATACACACTTTCTCAAGAGAAGGAAAATGCTTTGGAAATAGAAAATTACTTAGGGTTTTAAAACCAAAGTACCTAATATTTTGAGATTCAAAAACATTTTGCCTTACAGAATTCAATGCATCTATCTTGGGTCATAACTAAAAAGATTTGGAAAACTATGTGATATATAAGAATCAATTTTTCCCAGCCCCACCACAAATCAGCCTCCAGACTTAGGGAAGGAAAAGTTGAAGAACTACCATATTGATATATCCCTGGGGCTACCTCTAGTTCAGAATTGAGGGAGGGGGTCATGCCTGAAAATCCAGGTGACTGTGAGAGACTCCAGAGAAGAAGAAACCTGTGCCTGGTTTTCTACCTGTGATTTGAAAAAATGGCAGGATTTTTGGAGTTTTCTGGATCTAGCTTGCTTGGCAGCAGTGGCAGAGGACTAGCTACATGGACATCTGGGATTTACACCACGTTATTGAATTTCTTGTGCTCTGAATGGCATAGGAACACCCAAGAAGGCCGTAGTGTTAGCTGAGAGAAAACCAGACTCAGAGATGCCTTGCATCAAGAAAGCAGAGCGCTGAGCTGTGTGAACTGACATCTGAAGCCAGATAGGAGATGACTTCGACCTCCTGCCAGTACAGACAGATGATGGCAGAGAGCTAGCTCACTGGTCTCCAGAATCACAGCCTTGGCCTGCCAAATATACCCGCAACTTAGTCACAGATCCGGAAACTCTATGAGTAAATATCTACCTCCCCGTTCAACTGAGGGTTTGAAATAGAACTTACACTTATTTGGAGAAAAACTAAAGAAAGTTTTTTTTCTTCCCTCTGATTATGGACCGAGACATGCCCATTAGCCATAAAAAAAAAAAAAACCCATGAAAATAAACGTCATAAACGTCAGCACTGAGAGATATCCATCATTAACATTTTGGTGTATTTCTATATTGTCTTTTATAAATTTATCTGTGTAAATATGTATTTGCAACTTGGGATTAAATCTGCTATGTAGTTGTGCATACTGCTTTTGAAATTTTTTAAATATCACAAAGATATATTCTAACTTTTAAACATTTTAGAAAATGATTTTTAACAGTGTCACAGATTTCATTATATGGTACATATGTAATTTTTTCCTAGGATCACTTTGTGATTTCTTGTTCTACATAATAAAGCAAGAAGAATATGTGTTAAGTTCACTGATGAACTGTGGGAACTATGATAAGACCACAGTAGCAGTAACTGTGCCTGTTAGACTGCTAGAGTTTTACTGCCTATGCTATTAAGATAATTTTTAAAGTTTTTTTTTTTTTTTTTTTAATATGGACCCTTTTTAAAAGTCTATTCAATTTGTTACAATAGTACTTCCAATAATGGGGGGGTTTGGGGACTTTCTTTTTTTTTTTTGGTCACAAGGCATGTGTGATCTTAGCTCCCTGACCAGTGATCAAACCCACACTCCCTGTGCTGGAAGGTGAAGCCTTAGCCACTGGACCATCAGGCAAGTCCCCTTAAATGAGATAACTGAATGAATAACCATAATGAGTATGTAGATCAAGACTTAAAAAAAGATGAAAAAAGCACCTCTTATTTTAATATAACAGTGTCTGGGGAGATGGGAGCAGGGAGAGGAGATGCTGTGAGGATATTGAGCTCTGGTCATAAGGTTGGACTGCTAAGGTACATATCCTTCCTATTCTGCATGCAGATATGCATGAACTCTTTGATATTCTTGGGAATCTGATTTTTAATGGAGACTGAACAGGAAAGGTCACTAATATCAATGTGATATCAATCATATCCACCCCAAAAGTTAATAACTCAAACCAGGAAACCCTCCTGCTAGAACTAAGGAATGGGTATTTAAAAGGTGGACTTTTGGTGCTATTTCTTCCTTCTCTGTTTTGCCACACCCAGCATGTAGAACTCTTCCTTTTCTTACCAGCCTGTGTTCAATTTGAGATGGGCTCATGCAGATGGAAAGAGCAGACATTTGTTCATCTTTTCCTTCCTGTCTCTCAAAGAATATTCTCATTTTTCTTTAGAGAATTCAGCCCTCCCCATTCTTGGTCATACTACTTAGGTAAGACTGACCCCAGTCTGGCTCCAGAAGTGGGCCCTAAAATTAGTCTAAGCCAATCAGCACTCGTTGGAAAAGATCGTGATGCTGGGAAAGATTGAGGACAGGAAGAGAAGGGGGCAACAGAGGATGAGATGGTTGGATGGCATCACCAACTCAATGGACATGGGTTTGAGTAAACTCTGGGAGATAATGAAGAACAGTAAACTTGGCATGCTGCAACCCATGGGCTCTCAGAGTCGGACATGACTGAGTGACTGAACAATAACAAAATCAGTATTTAATTTCCTTAAGCCAAGAAATTAATTTATAATTTATGAAGTAGTTACCAGAAATAGGTTCTCCATTGGTCTCTGGCTGGGTAGTGTGAAGATGTGAAATTTGCACCATGGGTATGTAGGATGGGGAACCAGCGTGATTTCTGAGAATAAAGCTGACACCACAGAAGGCAGAACAGGAAAACAGAAAGAAACAAATTCTGTGAAGACAATTTGAGCCACTGTGTCAGGCCTCAGCTGAGACTAATCTCAGTTTTAATGTTTTCCATTATCTGAACAATATCTTTAAATTTTTAAGCAAATTTAAGTTAGATTTTCTGTCCCAAAACAATGGAATAATACCTAACATCAACAATTTAGGAAGGATTTGAATGAGCCATTTTCATCTGACTTTACTTTCCTAGCTGACTGAGAATCTCCTTAAATATAGATGACTATCATTTATTAAATACATCACACAGTGAACTTTAGGTTTGGAAAGAGACACATTTTTTTAAACAGTAAATTTTCCAATCCCCTCCACCAAGTTATATTTCTAGGTAGAGAAAAGTTGGTAGCTAAAAGAATCAATATTTTATGAATGTTTACATATTATCAAATTACCTTCTAGGAAGGTGGCTCCCACAGCCATTTATGAGCAGGAGTTTCAATTCAGTGAGAGTGAGCTGGTTATGGTTGTAGCTTTAGTTGTGGCTAAATGCTGGAGAGATATGTACATGTTTGTAGGCTTTAAAGATTTAACTCACAGAGGAGAGGTTGAAAATGCATAATGAGGATGATGTGACTGTTGAATAAAAGATCCAAGTCCTAGAGGAGAAGAGGGAATTTAGAGTATAGCACCAAAATTACCATTAGGCAAATTTTTAGACAGATACCTCCTCCTCAGAGTAGGAGAAATTAAAGATGGAGAAATGGAGTTGGAGAAGTTAGTAAGAATGGAGTAAAGGATGTAATTTAATTCATTATATCTACTACTGTGGGCAAGAATCCCTTAGAAGAAATGGAGTAGCCCTCACAGTCAACAAGAGAGTCTGAAATGCAGGACTTGGGTGCAATCTCAAAAATGACTGAATGATCTCAATTTGTTTCCAAGGCAAATCATTTAACATCACAGTAATCCAAGTCTATGCCCCAACCACTTATGTTGAACAAGCTGATGTTGAATGGTTCTATGACAAGATCTTCTAGAACTAACACCCCAAAAAAAAGAGAGAGAGAGAGATCCTTTTTATCATAGGGGATTAGAACACCAAAGTAAAAAGTCAAGAGACACGTGGAGTAACAGGCAAGTTTGGTCTTGGAGTACAAAATGAAGCAGGAGGCAGGCTAACGGAATTTTGCCAGGAAAACACACTGGTCATAGCAAACACCCTCTTCCAACAACACAAAGAATTAAATAGAAGTTTCAAAGTGAAGGGATAATAAAAATTGAATAAATCTCAAATTATTAATTGACTGCAGCTATGAAATTAAAAGATGCTTGCTCCTTGGAAGAAAAGCTAGGACCAACCTAGACAGCATATTAAAAAGCAGAGACATTACCAACAGAGGTCCATCTAGTCAAAGCTATGGTTTCTCTAGTAGTCATGTATGGATGTGAGAGTTGGACTATAAAGAAAGCTGAGCATTGAAGAATTGATGCTTTTGAACTGTGGTGTTGGAGAAGACTCTTGAGAGTCCCTTGGACTGCAAGGAGATCCAACCAGTCCATCCTAAAGGAAATCAGTCCTGAATGTTCACTGGAAGGACCGATGCTGAAGCTGAAACTACAATACTTTGGCCACCTGATGAGAAGAACCAACTCATTGTAAAAGACCCTGATTATGGGAAAGATTGAAGGCAGGAGGAGAAGGGGACAATAGAGGGTAAGATGGTTGGATGGCATCACCGACGAGATGGACATGAGTTTGAGTAGGCTCCAGGAGTTGATGATGGACGGGGAAGCCTGGCGTGCTGCAGTCCGTGGGGTTGCAAAGAGCCAGACAGGACTGAGCGACTGACTGAACTGATGGGCAAGGATATCTCCTCTAAATAAGAATAATGAGTGAGGGTTAAGAAGTTTAAATGAAAAAGATATGAAATAAAATCCTCTGTGCTGCTGCTGCTGCTGCTAAGTTGCTTCAGTCGTGTCCAATTCTGTGTGTTCCCATAGACAGCAGCCCACCAGGCTCCACCATCCCTGGATTCTCCAGGCAAGAATACTGGAGTGGGTTGCCATTTCCTTCTCCAATGCACGAAAGTGAAAAGTGAAAGTGAAGTCGCTCAGTCGTGTCCGACTCTTAGCGACCCCATGGACTGCAGCCCACCAGGCTCCTCCGGCCATGGGATTCTCCAGGCAAGAGCACTGGAGTGGGTTGCCAGTGCCTTCTCCTAAAATCCTCTAGAGCAATACAAAGAAATAGAGGATCAAGTGCACATAAAAGGATTGCTATGCAACACTCAGTTCAGTCCAAAGAACAAGAGATGTGATTTTTCTCCAGCTGAATGAAATATCCCAGAGGAAAGTGAGAAAAAGAGTGTTGTATAGATCCAATGTCAAGGAATTTGGGGAAAGAATGGAAGAAGGACAGGGTAATGAGGATGATGAGTTTTCTGGCAAGAGAGCAACTGAAGTGATGCATCCTGGTGTCTGGGTCAAGTAGACAGGAGATAGAATTTGAGAACAGGTATTCATAAGGGCCTGAATGCTGGAATCTCTGTAAGTTTAGAGACATGGAATGAGAGGGGAAGTGGTAAACAACAAAGGAAAGAAAATCCAGAGGTACAACAAAATGCAGGGAGCAGCCAGGGGCAAATTCAGAAAGATACAAAGTCATAAAAGAAGAATCAAGGAGAAAGGAAGTCCCAGAAGTCAAAGGAAAAGAGAATGGTTAACAGTTTGTAGAGTGAAAATGGAACCCTGGATTTGGCAGTCTGGTTATTAGTAATTGAAGGAATGGCGCTTTCAGCAACATGAGAGAGTAGCAGTCAGATCAACAAGGGTTCAGTGAACAGGAACAATCAGTGGAACAAGTAGTTTAAGAATGTTCCTGGTGAAAAGTGAAAGAAGGAAACTGTCATACATTGAAAGGTGAAATGGCAACCTACTCCAGCATTCTTGCCTGGAGAATCCCATGGACAGAGAAGCCTGGAGAGCTACAGTCCATGGGGTCACAAAAGAGTCAGACATGACTTAGACACTAAACAACAACAACATAGAGACTCTATCAAGGGCAGGGCAGAAACTGAGAGTCTGGTAGGAAGAATCTAGTGAAGATGAATAGACCAAAGATATAGGAGGCAATGCGGCTTGATGAATGAGCAAGGCTTCAGTAGATACAGGACATATGATGTGTACTGAAATGCAGTACTTGGGTGCAATCTCAAAAATGACTGAATGATCTCAATTTGTTTCCAAGGCAAATCATTTAACATCACTGGGAGGGAGGTCAGCCTTAGAGAAGATACACCTTTTCCTGAGACAGGAAAAAAGGACTCTTTAGATAAGTTTGGAGGTAGAAGAAAAGGAAGTTGAGGGAGTCCTGATTTCTTCCTACAGGAAAATGACTCATCAGTTCAGTTCAGTCACTCAGTCGTGTCCGACTCTTTGCGACCCCATGAATCGCAGCATGCCAGGCCTCCCTGTCCATCACCAAACTCCCGGAGTTCACTCAGACTTACGTCCATCGAGTCTGTGATGCCATCCAGCCATCTCATCCTCTGTCGTCCCCTTCTCCTCCTGCCCCCAATCCCTCCCAGCATCAGAGTCTTTTCCAATGAGTCAACTCTTCGCATGAGGTGGCCAAAGTACTGGAGTTTCAGCTTCAGCATCATTCCTTCCAAAGAAATCCCAGGGTTGATCTCCTTCAGAATGGACTGGTTGGGTCTCCTTGGAGTCCAAGGGACTCTCAAGAGTCATCTCCAACACCACAGTTCAAAAGCATCAATTCTTCAGCACTCAGCCTTCTTCACAGTCCAACTCTCACATCCGTACATGACCACTGGAAAAACCACAGCCTTGACTAGATGGACCTTTGTTGGCAAAGTAATGTCTCTGCTTTTAAATATGCTACATAGGTTGGTCATAGAAGGTGCTAAATAAAACCCATATTGAATTTTTGAGTTAAGAGTTTCTAAAGTATCTCTTTAAAATAATGGTCTATTACATTTATTAATATTCTTCTGGGAGCTGGCATTAATCTCAGAAACCTTGTATTAGAGTAAAACAAATTTGTCTTATCTTTGGCTAATCACTACATAATTACTTGGATATCTCCTCTTAAATCATGTAAACATAAATGCCTTATTATAACTTACATATCAAGCAGAATAACAAAATACATAAACTGATTTATTGCAAATGTCTCTCATTCAATCATACCTAGCAGTCACTATTAGTTTCCCAGTTTTTTACAGAAAAGTTAAAAAAAATCCATACACTTGTGTCTTAGTGGTTTGCCAAAATAAGCTCTCAAGTTTGCCACTTTATAGAAAAGGAAAAATATTACCATATATACTAAAAGAACAAATTCAAGACTTTCACAATAATTAAATCTCTCATCAAAATATCTTAATACACTCAAAATTAATTTTTCATATTTGTAGCTGGATTGCTGGGAGAAATATCAATAACCTCAGATATGCAGATGACACCACCTTTATGGCAGAAAGTGAAGAGGAACTAAAAAGCCTCTTGATGAAAGTGAAGGAGGAGAGTGAAAAAGTTGGCTTAAAGCTCAGCATTCAGAAAACGAAGATCATGGCATCCGGTCCCATCACTTCATGGCAAATAGATGGGGAAACAGTGGAAACAGTGTCAAACTTTATTGTTTTGGGCTCCCAAATCACTGCACTTGGTGATTGCAGCCATGAAATTAAAAGATGGTTACTCCTTGGAAGAAAAGTTATGACCAACCTAGACAGCATATTCAAAAGCAGAGACATTACTTTGCCAACAAAGGTCAGTCTAGTCAAGACTATGGTTTTTCTAGTGGTCATGTATGGATGTGAGAGTTGGACTGTGAAGAAGGCTGAGCACCAAAGAACTGATGCTTTTGAACTGTGGTGTTGGAGGATTCTTGGAAATCCCCTGGACTGCAAGGAGATCCAACCAGTCCATCCTAAAGACCAGTCCTAGGTGTTTTTTGGAAGGACTGTTGCTGAGGCTGAAACTCCAATACTTTGGCCACCTCATGTGAAGAGTTGATTCATTTGGAAAAGACCCTGATGCTGAGAGGGATTGGGGGCAGGAGGAGAGGGGGACGACAGAGGATGAGATGGCTGGATGGCATCACTGACTCAATGCACATGAATCTGGGTGAACTCCGGGAGCTGGTGATGGACAGGGAAGCCTGGTGTGCTGTGATTCACGGGGTCACGAAGAGTCAGACACGACTGAGCAACTGAACTGAACTGAACTGAAAGATATCATAATGGTGAGACTGAAAACTGTGAGCAACAGTTTTTGACCTTCTAAAGCCATCAGCAAGCGTTATCTATAAAGGTGAAGGTAGTAAATATTTTAGTCTTAAGGGGCAGTGGGTAGGCCGTAAAGTTTCTGTCTGACTGCTCAACTTCACAATTCTAAACAGCCATAAACAATACTAAATAAGTGGGCTTGGCTGTGTTCCATCAAATCTTTATTTTACAAAATAGAAAGCATGCCAGACCAACCTCTGTTCTAAGCAAGAACATTTTCCACAATCACTTCACTTTATTTTTTTCCATGCTGATGCAACCCTGGAGTCAAACAACGTGGAAGTTAGCTTAAATGTATAGCCTTAATATTTGACATTTATTGCATAACGTCCTGTGCAACTACTGATTCCTTTGGCATATGCTCTATGATAACAGAGTCATTTTATAGTCTTTTACAGAAGAAATTTAAAAATAAGTTTCTTCATCATAGCCTTGGGAGCTATACCTCTGACAACAAACTTGTGTCTCCTTAAATGAATATTGGCATAATGTCAAATATCCTGCTTTAAATATAGTTTATCACATTAGATTTTTAAAGTTTTAAGTGGGTTTGTATTTTTTTAAGTGTGTTTTTCAATATTTGGTTATAAGAGCACTTTGTTTATACACTCATTTTGATAAATAAAATTATATAGCTATTTTAAAATTAAAATAATCAAGTATAATAGAAACAGCATTATCATCAGCAACTGTGACAATCCATCAAACTATTGCAGTTGCCAGAATTCTTCTTTGGAGTCCAAGAATTAGAAAAGCAGTATGTGGTACATAACAACAGACATAGAAGCCAGGAATGGGAAAATGAGGTTTTGAAAGCTCTGTGTATTCAGGTTGGCTTCCCTCAAGAGGAGTGCAGAGTTATTTGGGGGAAGAAAACTTCTTTTTTGTTTGGAAAAACATCTTAATAAGCCCTTACTTACGTAAAAATAGACCCCATGTTTAGTCTGAAAGAGAAAGATGGCTCAAACTTAAGCTACATTTCTCCATTTGATAGACAAACAGAGTTTTGGCACGCTCTCCTGGTTAGATATGGGAAAGGAGATTAAAACAGAACTTGGGAAAAGAAGGGGCTGGGCAGAACTGAAATTGTGGTGAGTACCTGAGGCCTAAACTAGAGGTAAAGAACCTGCCTGACAATGCAGAAGACATAGAAGACATGGGTTCAATCCCTGAGTCAGGAAGATCCCTGGCGTGGGGCACGGCAACCCAATCTAGTACTCTTGTCTAGAGAATCCCATGGACAGAGGAGTCTGGTGGGCTACAGTCCATAGGGTCACAAAGAGTCAGACACAACTGAAGTGATTTAGCACAGCATAACACAACAAACAAGAAATAGGGCCAGTGAGAAGTCTGCTCTGCAGCAGATTGCTAAGAAATGTTAAGAAAAGAACATATGGATAAACTGGGAATTTGAGATTAACAAATACACACTAGTATACATAAAAGAGATAAACAAGGATCTATTATATAGCACAGGGAACTATATTCATTACAGTCGTGCCCATCTCTTTGCGACCCTATGGACAGTAGCCTCCACCAAGCTCCTCCATCCATGGGATTTTCTAGGCAAGAGTACTGGAGTGGGTTGCCATTTCCTTCTCCACATTATCTTATAATAACCTATAATGGAAAAGAATCTGAGAAAGAATAGATATATACACATACATATATGTATAACTGGATCACTTTGTTGTACCCCCTGAAATTAACGCATTATGAATTAACTATACTTCAATTTAAAAATGATTAAAAAATAAATTTTAAAACTGAATCACTTTGCTGTACACCTGAAATACTGTAAATCAACTATATTTTAATTTAAAAAGAAAGAAAAAAATTAACACTGATTTATAGCTCACTTCTGCATGGGCTGTAATCCCACTGTCAGTCCCAAACATATAATCTATGTCAGTTAAATACACTAGTTTCTAGACAGCGAAGGGGATGCCTCCATGCCTGTGGGGAGAGAGCATATTAGCCAAGATTGCATGTTCAGGCTCTTGCCTCACGTTTTGTAAATAATGACTATGAAACAGCTGAGATCACTTAAAGCACTGTGCATCCACCTCAGGAGGTACTTGCTTGGTCACAGGCTACTTTGTGCTATGCACATGTATAACATCCACCTAAAAAGGGGAGGCATATTACTGTTGCATCATGGCTGAGTTTGTTGGGTCACCCAGGAGAGGAGAGGATATAGTGTGTCTGCTGTTACAGGTACTGTGCCATCCAGGAGAGAATAAATGCATCTGTAGTTCCTACAGCTCCTTGAGTTTCCTTCCAGACTTCTAGCTCATGCATTGCCTACCTCAGGTTCAATGAACAGTACACACAGTGAGATACAGCAAGACAATTAGCATCGCGAATAGGATGATCAGCAATACAATACCCATCCATGGAATGAAGTAGTAGAGAGGAGAGTGGCCGGGGAGGGGAGATGAGAGAAAGCCAGAACCAGGGGTTTTGGGAGCAGAGATACAGACCATGTGGTGTCCAAGAGAACTGGTTCTCCACTGACCACACCTTCTCAGGCTGCTGTGCGGGCCCCTCCTCATTTCCTAAACACCAAACATTTCACTGGGCACCACGATTCAATTCTCAAACCTCTTTTCTTCTCTGCTTTTATTCATATCTTAAGTCAAGGCTTTTCAAAATGTGGGCTGCCACCAATTAGTGGATGGTGAGGTTAAGTTGGAGGGCCATTACCTGTTATTTTTAAGGAAAAAAAAGAAATATCACTGAAAATGTCAGAGTATGACATCTGTGGTAAGGATCAGTTTTGTTCCATCCATTTTGAATCAGCATGTGTGTGCCTGCGTACCACATTGTAGCATGATACGCATTTCTCACTATAGCTGTGGTCCAAAAGTGAAAAGCGCTGTTTAGGTGATCTGATCTAGTGTCACAGTTTTAAATACCATCTCTATGCTAATACTTCAGAAATGCAAACTTGTATCTTCCATGGAACTTGACTGCTGAACTCCAGACTCATTTACTCAGTTACTTACTTGATATCTTAGTTTGGATGTCTACCATCCAAACTTTCAAATCAATCTATTTTAAACTAATCTCACCAAATCCAAAAACCTGGTTCCACCCCAATGCTCTGAGTACTGCCTGCTTCTCTTTTAGTCTCCCCATCTCAAAATAAGACAATTTATTTTCTGGCTCCTCAGATCAAAAATTTTTCAGTCATCCTCAACTTCTCTTTCTCTCTCATATCCCCCATTTACTGCATCATCAAATTCTGTCAACTCATACTTCTATATCTATCAAGAATCTTACCACTTCTCACCACCTTCATGGCCTCCTAGCCCAACTGCACCCTCATATTTTGCCCAGATTATTGCACTAGCTTCCTTCTTCTTCCCCTTCCCCTTCTCTAGTATACTCTCAAAAGAGAACCAAAGTGATCCTATACAAGTATAAAGGGGAACATATCCCTTCTCTAACTTAGAAGCCCTTCAGTTCAGTTCAGTTGTTCAGTCATGTCCGACTCTTTGCGACCCCGTGAATTGCAGCACGCCAGGCTTCCCTGTCCATCACCAACTCCCGGAGTTCACTCAGACTCATGTCCATCGAGTCCATGATGCCATNAGAGAGAGAGAGAGAGAAAAAAATGGCAGCCAGCAATGCCAAAAGCTTCCACGAAGCCCAGACAGCACACCATAATCATCTGGGGTTCCTCTACGTAATCACGGGTCCTGCCAAGTCTCTGGTTTAAAGGGAAAAAAAAGATTATGTAAATATACATATCAGACTATTAGGAATTCTCAGTGTAGATTCCAAATTATTTGCAGCCTTGCAAAGAGGTAGATAAGCCTGGGTTGGCATCATTCCTGGCAAGCTAGGGGGCCACCTCGAGCCTCCATAGTCTCATCTGTGAAGTGGGTGCATCTCAAGCAGTTCTGTATGGGCCAAATGATTCAAGGTAAAAGAAGAGTGGAACCAGCACCCACGGCTGGGTGAGCACTGAGTGCCGTATTCATGTCTCTCCTCTTGAACAAAAATTTCCCCAAATGGTGGTGGTGGGGGGGGTGGGAATGAGCAAGAATTTACAAGCAGCCATGGGGGCGCCAGTAAAACCCGAGGAACAATTATTTCAAGCAGGAGCATAGATGCTACTGGAAGGTCCATGGGGTTAGATGGAGCCGGCTTCTGAGAATCTAAGCAGCTCAGAAGGGAAAAAATAAATAAATGGTTTCTCTAATACGGGGCCATCTGGCGATTTGATAAAAGTATTGGGTTTCTCAAGGCAATCTGCGAGTGCTCCCTGGGCGCCAGCGTTTATGGCTTAAATATGACTCGCCTGTGGAACCAGCATTACAAATGGGAAACAGCAGCTCGAGAGCTTGTTCCCTAATGGGAGCCTTTCATCACCCAGTTACCCTTAAGCGTCTCCCTTCCTATTGTAATTGGCCCTAAATGAAAAGCATTAGTCCCGTCAATAAAAACTAATGGTTCTACTTACTAAAAAGAAGGGGGCGGGGACTAGAAGAGAGATCTCTTTAAAGGCAGGAAGGGACTGGCGTCGCCTCCCTTCCGGAAGGTCAGGATTTGATATTGGGGTGCAGAGAGTCACAGTGGGGAAAGTGCCCCTCCGGGAGTCGGGAGCCTGGGTCCTCATTCTGGCTCTGCTGTGCCTTCCTGTGTGACCGTGGATGGGTTGCTCTCCCTCTCTGGGCCTCCCTGATCCTTGTTAAAATGGATATAATGAAGCCATTCTGATATGCTCACAGTAGGGCTGGTCTCAAGGATCAAAGGCAAGCTGAACTCAAAAAGTCTTTGCAAGTGTAGAGGGCCTGAGTCCTAGAGATGTCATGGCAATTTGATCCTTCCTGGAGATGGGAGCTGTCCCCCAGGCATTTCTAACCGTCTTCTGCCAGGACCAAAGGGAAGCCTATTTAGGGTCCCTGCGGCTGCCCAGCCCACAAAGAGAGGCTGTTTGAAATTAAACTGAGAAGGCATTCTCCATTGGGTGGCTTGGGGAAATAGTTTTATTTATTCGTGTGCATAAGATGTTTCAGAAATGGTTTAATCCTCTCTTGGAAATGGACCACCCCCAGCCATGGGGGCCCCCCAGGGCACACAGTGGGAAAGGTGTGTCCTCCAGGAAAGCATGATTATCAGAGCCTATGGATGAGAGGTCCAGGAGCCAGCCTGCGTTTTAAACAACCCTCGCTCCAGACTTGTCACCTTCTACTTCTATTTGGTTCTCTGGCCCTGGAACATATAGTGCAGGCTGTACCTATTAGGAGGTACAACAATTGTGGCTGAGAGGTAGGAAACTTATGCTAGGATCATTTGCTGTGGACCAGACCTCTCACCATCTGAGCCACCAGGGAAGCCCCTTGAACATCAAGGAAACCAAACCAGTCAATCCTAAAGGAAAATCAACCCTGAATATTCATTGGAGGGACTGATGCTGAAGCTGAAGCTCCAATAACTTTGGCCACCTGATGCGAAGAGCTGACCCACTGGAAAAGACCCTGATGCTGGGAAAGATTGAGGGCAGGAGGAGAGGAAGGTGACAGAGGATGAGACGGTTGGATGGCATCAGCGGATGCCATCCATCAGCAGATGCCATCCAATGGACATGAGTGTGAACAAACTCCAGGAGATAGTGAAGGGCAGGGAAGCCGGGCCTGCTACAGTTCATGGGGTCGCAAAGACTAGGACACGACTTAGTGACTGGACAACAAGAGTCACCTCACCAGGAGCTGAGGAGCCATCATGGTCTGTGCTCCTGCAGATCGTGATTCCCATGGCATCGATGAGTAAATAGAAACTCGCCTGGCGAAGCATCCTGGTGAAATGTCCTGCTCAATTCCATGAAGCCACACAACAGCAAAGGAGGCAGTAGATTCAGGGACACCAGGCAGGTGCTTGATCCCTCAAAATGGCTTTCTTAGGACAGTGGATGGTGGGAAGGGACCAGGGTCGGGTTTCGGGGCAGACGCTAGGACTGCCACACCTGCATTCTAGTGCCCTCGCTGTCTCGGGACACACTGCTGCGTTTCCCATCACCAGCACTTGTTCTGTGCCTGAAGTCTTTCTCTGGCCTATCTTTTTAATGTGTTGTTGGATTCTGATTGCTAGAATTTTGTTAAGGAGTTTTGCATCTATGTTCATCAGTGATATTGAAATATCTTTAGACATAATCTTTTATCTTTTCCTTTATTATTTTAAGCTTCTTATCTATTTAAGCTTTGGCTTTTTATTTATTTAAAGGATCCAGATTTTATCTTTTTAAGTCAACTTATAGGATCTTTAGTAAGGTTTCTTTGGTACTATCTCTCAAATTTAATTCTTATAGCTATTTTTGTTGCATTTATTTTGTTTGAAAGTTCAGAATTTTGTTTCTTTTCAAAATTTAATACTTGTTCTCATGTTAAATTTTAACCATTTTTGTAAGACTCTGAGGTTTTTATTTTTCTTTCCTTTATTCTCATTCATTTATTTTCTTTTTTCTATAAGGTGTAGAACATCTTTGATTTCCTGGAAATTGTATACTGAAATTTCATTTTTCACCCCTTTTTGATAAATACAAGCCTTAAAAATCTAAACCTTCTGATATGTATAGTTATACATATTACAGACAAGAATAAAATAGGAAAACAGCAATCGTGAGTAGAGGGAGGGCCTATCTGGAAACTGACATTTAAATAGTGACCTGAATACAATGAAAGATGCAGCTTCATATATTTTTGGTGTAAGAACCTTTGAGATAACTTGAATAGCATGTACCAAAGCCCTGAGGTAGGAGCATGTCTGATAAGTTCAGACTTAAGGAGACAGTGGCTGAAGGGGCAAAACAGTAAAAAGAAGAGTATTCAATAACATCAGGGAGGAGTGGTGGGGTATAGATATTCATGTATGGCCTTATAGTCATTTTAATAACACTGGATTTTATTTTCATAAACTTGAGAAGTCCTCAGAAAATGAAGATCATGGCATCCAGTCCCATCACTTCATGGGAAACAGTGGAAACAGTGTCAGACTTTATTTTTTTGGGCTCC
>SJYT01019956.1:66597-76923 GCA_006410635.1 Cephalophus harveyi | reverse complement strand
AACACTTGGAGCAGCTGGGACTCCAAGCACCTAGATTTACGTTGCTCTTCTATCATTTTTCTAACTTGAGGTAAGAATGCCCACGTGAGTCTGATCTAGGTCCCTATTTGTATTTGGCATGGGCCTGGTGTGCTGTGATTCATGGGGTCTCAAAGAGTCGGACACGACTGAGCGACTGAACTGAACTGAACTGAACTGAATCACATTCCCTGGAGAAGGGCATGGCAACCCACTCCAGTATTCTTGCCTGGAAAATCCCATGGACAGAGGAGCCTGGTGGGCTACAGTCCATAGGGTTCGCAAGAGTTGGACATGACTCAGTGACTAAAGCACCACCACCACCACCAATCACATTCTGTTGGAATTCCTGCTCTTTGCTCCTGACCCACACTACTCCCTATCAGGTGCCTAGTTGCCATGATTTCTGTTCTTACTCACTATGTGACCATGTACACTGACATCCTAAGAAGCAGTTCCTATATACTCTCAAGAGATAAAACAAGGTTGTGATCCAGAAACTATTCACCTATCTACTTTAGGGATCCTGATAATGGCGATCTTGACCTTTCCTTAAGCAGGCTTTCTACTCTTGGCTTTCTACTCAGTTATTCAAAGCTAGATATTACATTTGTTGGTGTTGTTAAGTCAGTATGTCATGTCTGACTCTTTTGCAACCCCATGGACTGTAGCTTGCCAGCCAGGCTCTTCTTTCCCAGGCAAGAATACTGAAGTGGATTGCCATTTCCTTCTACAGGGGATCTTCCTGATCCAAGGACTGAACACATGTCTCTTGCATTGGCAGGCAGATTCTTTACCATTGAACCACCAGGGAAGTCCAAAATTATATTAAGGACAAAGGTACAGAGAAAAGCAAGAAAATTATTAAAATAAAAGTCAGAATTATTAATATAAAAGTCATTTTCCTTTGGGAAAAAGGGTGGGAAATGATATAGGGGATGGGTACATTAGGGTTACAAAGAGAGCATTTGTTTCTTAATGTGGGTGGTAGATATGCAAGTATTCATTACGTTATTATTCTTTAAGCTGTATTTAAATTTTTATAACCTCTTCTATATATGTGATAAATAATAAATGCCATGTAAAAGATCAAATAACACATTTTAAGAGTGATGAGTGCTTTTTACAGAAAAATCAAATCTAAGTGGAAGGTAAACACAATATATTCTACAAATATTTATGTGCTCTCCTTTCTTTTGTCAGATCCTTTAATAAACTTAAATTATATAAGGTAATAATAATAAAGTACTGGGTGTGTTAGTAACATATATGCAGGTTGTAAGTACTATAATAATAGCACAAAAATGGGGAAAGAGGAAATAAAACTATTTCTGTGGAGTAGCATTTTTATTTTTAACTGGCATTAGATTAGTTCAAATATGAAGGAGATTTGTGTAAGTTAAGGTGTCTATGGTAAGCCATAGAGTAATCATTAAAAAAAGAAGTTNCATTAGACTTCAGAGGCCAGGGAGGGTTTGGTTCTCCCTCTGATCCCTGGGATTTATGACATTTTTAATCAGGAAGAAGGATCTGCAAGATTTCTTCCAGTTTCAAATGAAGGCAAAATTTATGTGCGGTCAGGTGAATTGGCTGTCTCTTTCTAGGAAAGGCCATTTCATTTCCAGCTTTCATTTAGAGTTGAGATTGATTTATCCCCTTGGTTAAGTGCCACCTGGTACTTGAACTGAGGTGTTTGTGAGATGTTTATTAGACTGTGGCCTGAGGCTAGTGGTGTGCCTGGCCCAGTGGAAACACTGTCCTGTCCCCCCGCCAAGCCACTGCCCGGCTGCACACACTCACACTCAAAGCAATGCCAGTCCCAGTTGTGGAATAAGTACAAGGTGATCGAATCTCTACCAATGCCTTTCCAAGAGCTCCAAAGAGGGTCTCAGTCTTGTTCCCAGTGAAACATTTCGAAACCTAGAGTTTCCATCTTTGCCATATATGGGTTTTGCTGGCATATTCCAGTCCCAGATTTTGCTTCTCTATTCTTTGGAATGATGCTAAAGCTGAAACTCCAGTACTTTGGCCACCTCATGTGAAGAGTTGACTCATTGGAAAAGACTCTGATGCTGGGAGGGATTGGGGGCAGGAGGAGAAGGGGACAACAGAGGATGAGATGGCTGGATGGCATCACGGACTCGATGGACATGAGTTTGAGTGAACTCCAGGAGATGGTGATGGACAGGGAGGCCTGGTGTGCTGCAATTCATGGGGTCGCAAAGAGTCAGACACGACTGAGCGACTGAACTGAACTGAATGGAAAATGCTAAAACTAGAAAATTCTTAAATAGTCAAAATATTCACTTAAAGTAAAAGAAAGCTGAAGGAGGAATAATGAAAGAAAAAAAGAAATGAAACATAAAAAACAAAAAATAAAATGGCAGCTATAAATCAAGGTATATCAATTATAACAATAAAAGAATAAATTAAATTGCTAGAAAATAAAAGCTAGAAACTTTCAGGCAAACAAAAAATAAGATTCAACTACATGCTATCTGCAGAATATAGTTTTGGTTCAAAGATAAAAATAGGTTGAAAGTAAAAGGACAGGAAAAGACATATCATGCAAACAGCAACTATTAATATAAGAAAATGGGAGTGGCTATACTATGTTAGACAAAACAGACTTTGAAATTTTAAAAATTGCTAGAGATAAAGAGGGATTTTTATAAGAACAGAAGAGTCAACCCATAAGGAGGATATAACAATTATAAACATACATACCTGCCACCAGAGCTCCAAAATATGTGAAGCAAAAATGGACAATTGAAGGGAGAAACAGAAAATTTCAACAATAGTTTCAGTTATGGATAGAACAGCTATGTAAAAGATCAACAAGGAAAAAGACTAGAACAACACCATAAATCAACTAGACCTGGTAGACAAATGTATTCCGAAAGAAGAGAACGTACATTTTTCTCAAGTGCACATGAAACATTATCCAGGATAGATCATATGGTAGGGTATAAAACAAGACTCAATTAGTATAAAAGGGCTGAAAAAACATATTTTTCTGATCACAATTGAGCAAAATTAAATATTAATGACAAAATAAATTTGAGGAACTTCCAAATCTGTGAAAATTAAACAAAGCATTCCTAAAAAAAAAAACAAACAAACAATGAATCTAAGAAGAAATTACAAGGGAAATTAGAAAATAGTTTTAGAAGAATGACAATGAAACACACAACATACCAAAACATATGGGATACAGCTAAAGCAGCACTTAGCAGAAAATCTTTTGCTATAAATGCCTACATTATAAAGGAAAAAAGATCTCAAATCAAAAACCTAATCTCCACTTTAAGACAGTGAAAAGAGTAAACCAATATAAAGCAAGCAGAAGGAAATAAATGATAAGGATTAGAGTGGAAATTAATGAAATAAAGAGTAGAGTGACTCCCCTGGAGTCAGTGGTTAATACTCCATGCTTCCACTGCAGGGGGTGTGGACTGGATCCCTGGTCGGGGAACTAAGATCCTGCATGCCAATTCGCAAAAAAAAAGAAGAAGATAGAAAATTTCTTGAACTGAATAAAAATGAACATGCAGCATATCAACTTGAATTATAACAAAAGAGAAGAAAAACAATAGAGAAAATCAACCTAACCAAAGCTGATTCTTTGAAAAGAGCAACAAAATTAACAAAGCTTTAGTTAAGCTCTTTACAAAAAAAGAGAAGACTCAAATTGCTAAAATCACAAATGAAACAGGAGACATTACTTCCAACATTCAATAAGTGGAAGGGAATACTAAGGGATCATCTCCTAAGATTCAGTTTGGTCTCTCACTTTATCCTTTAAACCTACCAGCCAGAACCTAAGTGTCACTCTAAGTGAAGGCCATCAAAGGCCTAATTACTAAGGAGGTCTTCAGAAATCATTATGAGAAAGAATTAGGAGGAATTCAAGCTCCTGCATGGAGTCACACAGAGCTGGGAAGACAATTCTGATAATAGCTCACTGTCTGGCATTCTGACTTTCCTTGGACTCAGTGTCAATAGACTCATGCTTGGGTCCCATGAAACCCTAAAAACAGCCTGGCTGAAACTGCTCAAATCTTCAAGAGGCATTAAGAGACAAGACCTCAGTAGTATGGTTTTTAATTGGTTACAGTGGTGATCAGCATTAACAATGATAAGACAGTTGATCATATATCCTAAAACTGGAAAAGGAAAAAAGGAAAAATGACAAGGGCCAGGACCTGCTGGTTCAGGAGACTCCTCCCTCAGTATAACAAAAGCTCCCCAGCCATCAGGTACATATTTACACCCTCAGCACATACCTTGTACATTCTGGCAACAGAGCAGTGTCTTCGGTGGTCAAAACAGAGTGGCAGCCATGGTGATGGGCTGCTCAGATTTCCCACGAGTGATGAACTTGCCATCAGTTGCAAGGGATATATTTGCTGACAGCCTCGAACTATTAATGCCTTCAAGCCCTACCTTAGCTTTTAAGCTGAGGCCACATTCTTTTCAGAAACCCTCAGTTCTTTCATGCTTGAGTCCCATGAAACCCTAAAAACAGCCTGGCTGAAACTGCTCAAATCTTCAAGGGGCATTAAGAGACAAGACCTCAGTAGTATGGTTTTTAATTGGTTACAGTGGTGATCAGCATTAACAATGATAAGACAGTTGATCATATATCCTAAAACTGGAAAAGGAAAAAAGGAAAAATGACAAGGGCCAGGACCTGCTGGTTCAGGAGACTCCTCCCTCAGTATAACAAAAGCTCCCCAGCCATCAGGTACATATTTACACCCTCAGCACATACCTTGTACATTCTGGCAACAGAGCAGTGTCTTCGGTGGTCAAAACAGAGTGGCAGCCATGGTGATGGGCTGCTCAGATTTCCCACGAGTGATGAACTTGCCATCAGTTGCAAGGGATATATTTGCTGACAGCCTCGAACTATTAATGCCTTCAAGCCCTACCTTAGCTTTTAAGCTGAGGCCACATTCTTTTCAGAAACCCTCAGTTCAGTTCAGTTGCTTAGTCATGTCTGACTCTTTGGGACCCATGGACTGCAGCACACCAGGCTTCCCTGTCTGTCACAAACTCCCAGAGCTTGCTCAAACTCACGTCCATCGAGTCGGTGATGTTATCCAACCATCTCATCCTCTGTCGTCCCCTTCTCCTCCTGCCTTCAATCTTTCCCAGCATCAGGGTCTTTTCCAATGAGTCAGTTCTTCGAATCAGGAGGCCAAAGTATTGCAGGTTCAGCTTCAGCCTCAGTCCTTCCAATGAATATTCAGGACTGATTTCCTTTAGGATGGACTGGTTTGATCTCCTTGCAGTCCAAGGGACTCTTAAGAGCCTTCTCCAACACCACAGTTCAAAAGCATCAGTTCTTCAGCACTCAGTTTTCTTTATGGTCCAACTCTCACATCCATACATGACTACTGGAAAAACTATAGCTTTGACTAGAAGACCTTTGTCAGCAAAGTTATGTCTCTGCTTTTTAATATGCTGTCTAAGTAGGGCTTCCCTGGTGGCTCAGAGGTTAAAGTGCCTGCCTCCAATGCGGGAGACCCAGGTTCGATCCCTGGGTCGGGAAGATCCCCTGGAGAAGGAAATGGTAACCCACTCCAGTATTCTTGCCTGGAAAATCCCATGGACAGAGAAGCCTGGTAGGCTACAGTCCATGGGGTCGCAAAGAGTAGGACATGACTGAGTGACTTCACTTCACTTAAGTTGGTCATAGCTTTTCTTCCAAGGAGTAAGTGTCTTTTAATTTCATGACTGCAGTCACCATCTGCAGTGATTTTGGAGCCCAAGTAAATAAAGTCTCTCACTGTTTCCATTGTTTCCCCATATATTTGCCATGATGAGACCAGATGCCACGATCTTAGTTTTTTGTATGTTAAGTTTTAAGCCAGCTTGTTCACTCTCCTCTTTCACTTTTATCAAGAGGCTCTTTAGTTCTTCTTCACTTTCTCCCATAAGCCACCCTTATGGGAGGGTGTCATCTGCATATCTGAGGTTATTGTTATTTCTCCTGGCAATCTTGATTCCAGCTTGTGCTTCATCCAGCCTGGCATTTTGCATGATGCACTCTGCATATAAGTTAAACAAGCAGGGTGACAATATAAAGTCTTGATGTACTCCTTTCCTAATTTGGAACCAGTCCATGTCTGGTTCTAACTGTTGCTTCTTGACCTGCATACAGATTTATCAGGAGGCAGGAAAGATGGTCTGGTATGCCCATCTCTTTAAGAATTTCCCACAGTTTGTCATGATCCACATAGTCAAGGGCTTTAGCATAGCCAATGAAGCAGAAGTAGATGTTTTTCTGGACCTCTCTTGCTTTTTCAATAATCCAATGGATGTTGGCAATTTGTTTTCTGGTTCCTCTAACTTTTCTAAATCCAGCTTGAACATCTACAAGTTCTCGGTTCACATACTGTTGAAGCCTGGCTTGGAGAACTTTGAGCATTACTTTGCCCGCATGTGAGATGAGTGCAATTGTGTGATAGTTTGAACATTCTTTGGCATTGCCTTTCTTTGGGATTGGAATGAAAACTGACCTTTTCCAGTCCTGTGGCTCCTGCTAAGTTTTCCAAATTTGCTGGCATATTGAGTGCAGCACTTTGACAGCATCATTAGCCTGGCTTGGAGAATTTTGAGCATTACTTTGCCCGCATGTGAGATGAGTGCAATTGTGTGATAGTTTGAACATTCTTTGGGATTGGAATGAAAACTGACCTTTTCCAATCCTGTGGCCCCTGCTAAGTTTTCCAAATTTGCTGGCATATTGAGTGCAGCACTTTGACAGCATCATATTTTAGGATTTGAAATCGCTCAACTGGAATTCCATCACCTCCACTAGCTTTGTTTGTAGTGATGCTTCCTAAGGCCCACTTGACTTCACATTCCAGGATGTCTGGCTCTAGGTGAATGATCATACCATTGTGGTTATCTGGGTCATGAAGATCTTTTTTGTATAGTTCTGTGTATTCTGGCCACCTCTTCTTAATATCTTCTGCTTCTCTTGGTCCATACCAATTCTGTCCTTTATTGTGCCCATCTTTGCATGAAATGTTCCTGTGGTATCTCTAATTTTCTTGAAGAGATTTTTAGTCTTTTCCATTGTATTGTTTTCCTCTATTTCTTTGCATTGATCACTGAGGAAGGTTTTCTTATCTCTCCTTGCGATTCTTTGGAACTCTGCATTCAGATGGGTATATTTTTCCTTTTCTCCTTTGTCTTTTGCTTCTCTTCTTTTTTCATCTATTTGTAAGGCCTCCTCAGACAACCATTTTGCCTTTTTGCATTTCTTTTTTGGGGGGATGGTCTTGATCACTGCCTCCTGTACAACGTCATGAACCTCCATCCATAGTTCTTCAGGCACTCTGTTTATCAGATCTAATCCCTTGAATCTATTTGTCACCTTGGGATTTGATTTAGGTCATGTCTGAATGGTTTAGTGATGGTGATTGCAGCCACGAAATTAAAAGATGCTTCCTCCTTGGAAGGAAAGTTATGACCAACCTAGACAGCATATTCAAAAGCAGAGACATTACTTTGCCAACAAAGGTCCATCTAGTCAAGGCTATTGTTTTTCCAGTAGTCATGTATGGATGTGAGAGTTGGACTGTGAACAAAGCTGAGCGCCGAAGAATTGATGCTTTTGAACTGTGGTGTTGGACAAGACTTTGAGAGTTCCTTGGACTGCAAGGAGATCTAACCAGTCCATCCTAAAGGAGATCAGTCCTGGGTGTTCATTGGAAGGACTGATGTTGAAGCTGAAACTCCAATATTTTGGCCACCTGATGTGAAGAACTGACTCATTTGAAAAGACCCTGATGCTAGGAAAGATTGAAGGCAGGAGAAGGGGATGACAGAGAATGAGATGGTTGGATGGCATCACTGACTCAATGGACATGAGTTTGAGTAAACTCCGGGAGTTGGTGATGGACAGCGAGGCATGGTGTGCTGCAGTCCAAGGGGTCACAAAGAGTCAGACATGACTGAGCAACTGAACTGACTGACTGACCATTCTATGGACTTTGTGTATATTTTCGACAGCTACTTATTAGATTGATAATGAACTACACCAGCATACCATGATTTGATAATGGATCCTACCTGAATATCATTACAGACTTTAACAGGCATAGCAGTGAGGTGACACAATAAATCTAATTCTCTGTCGGAAAAGAGAAGAAAAAAAAAAAAAAACAACCAAGTGTCAGAACAAAACAACAAAAAATAACAGAACTAAAAGTCAGCAATGTACACATTCCAAACTAATAAATATCATCTGAGCTTAGAATTTTTTTTAAAAAAAGGATAGATCTTCCATTCAATTTAAAATGTGAGGCTTTTCATGAATTTTCACTTTTCTAGAGCTCAAAAGACTCTGATGCTGGGAGGGATTGGGGGCAGGAGGAGAAGGGGACGACCGAGGATGAGATGGCTGGATGGCATCACTGACTCAATGGATGTGAGTCTGAGTGAACTCTGAGAGATGGTGATGAACAGGGAGGCCTGGCGTGCTGCGATTCATGGGGTCGCAAAGAGTCGGACACGACTGAGCGACTGAACTGAACTGAACTGAGAGCTCAAAGGGTCTCCTGTGTTGCTTAAATACTAGTGGGGGAGAGAGAAGCATCATTCACTTAAATGTGATGTGAATGGCGCCCCCTGTTGAAAACTACCTGAACTTCTGATTCCTGAATCCATCTCTGCTTTCAGAAAAATTACAAGTGCATAAGATGGTTCATAATAAGGCCCATCTTCTTGCTTTTGCTTCTGCACTCCAGATTTTTGGCTGCCATCCTGATTTATTTAACATCAGCTCATTGCCAAGCTCCTTCTCTCCATTCCTCCTGGGGTTTGCACAAGTTGCTCCCTTTGCCAAGTAAATTTTTCCCCACTCCCATACTCCGTGATTAAGCTTTTTGGTTCTTCCAAGACTTAAGGATGAGGCGTCATTTCCTCTGGAAAACCTTTGCCTAATACTAAAGTAAGTAAAACATACTGAGAACTTATTACAGGACATAAGAAAGAACTTAGAATTCTTTCACATGCATTAACTTTTATAACTATCAGGAAGTGGGTAGGATTATCCTGTTTCATAGAGGAGGAAACTGAGGCACAGAAAGAGGAAATTCTTAACAGTGTTACACAGATAAGGCACGAATTCTGAAGAAAGGAAGGACCTGCCTATGGAAAATTGGTAAGAACAAGGGATTCGAAGTCGCAAGGAAGGGAACTGTGCTAGGAGGGGGTCTTCCAAGCGAGCTGTTAAGATTGGAGAATTGTGGTAAAGGAGACTTAGTACCTGCTTTGGCGGTTTTTGGAGATGGTGCAACCTCTTATGGTGATACTGTCCAGGGTACCAGCTGGGAAATGGGAAGCTGGAATGGAGGAACGGTGTCCTTAGAGACCAGGTTTTTAAAAAGAATTCACCGTATTTCCCTAGCATTCAGCAGAGTAAGGGCTAAATTCTCTTAAACTATGTGTTGAAAGTATGTGGTGAAACGCAGCCCTTTCAGGCAGGCCACAGCCGAAGTTTCTTCAGCTGCTTCTTGTTTTGGCTTTCCTGTCACAACCTGAGGACTAGTCTCAGCCAGGACTCCCAGGCCGCTCTCATTCCCGTAGCCTCGGGTGCATCTGAAACCTAGACTGCGTCCCCTCAGAGGTTCATCTCCGTCTGGCCTGTCTGGCCCCTGAGGAGAATTCGCCTCAGACCCGGGCTGTGCGGAGCAGCGTGCGGCGAGGCACACTAGTTCAAAGCCAGACGGCTGGCAGTGGAAATGCGGGGGCTTGGTGACAGCGCTACATCGGTCTCTCAGGTCGTCCTCAGGCCCAGCCCCCGCGGAGCGTGTCAAGGCCTGAGCATGAGGAGCCGGCCGCTTCGCTTCAGAGAAAAGAGCCGAGCCTCCGGCCGCCGGCAGCGGGAAATCTCGCCTCGCGCGGGCTCCCGCGGGCTCCCACGCGCCTTTGCGCGCCCGCGGCCCTGGCCGACTAAGGGGCGGGAAGCCTGGTCCCGCCCCCAAGCTCCGGGGAGGGGCGTGGCCGCTGCAGGCTCCGCCCCCGCGGCGCGCACGGCCCCCAGGCAACCGGCACAACACAACAAAATGGCTGCCGCGCCGCCGGGCGCCTGAAGGGAACTACCGGCACCCCTCCGCCCGGCCTCGTCCGGCGGGCTTGCTCGGCCTCGCTCCTTCGTGGTGAGTGCCAGGCCTGGTCTAGGCCGTTCCCCGGCCTCCAGGCGGAGCGGGTGGGGACCAGCGGCGAGGGCGGGAAGGCCTGGACCCAGCGGGGGCTGGATTCGCGGCGGGGGCGTGTGCCTGGGAGCTG
>SJYT01019956.1:36752-59340 GCA_006410635.1 Cephalophus harveyi | reverse complement strand
GCCACCTCATGAGAAGAGTTGACTCATGGAAAAGACTCTGATGCTGGGAGGGATTGGGGGCAGGAGGAGAAGGGGACGACCGAGGATGAGATGGCTGGATGGCATCACTGACTCGATGGATGTGAGTCTGAGTGAACTCCGAGGGATAGTGATGAATAGGGAGGCCTGGCGTGCTGCGATTCATGGGGTCGCAAAGAGTCCGACACGACTGAGCGACTGAACTGAACTGATCTGAACTTGTAAGTTAGGACTCTTGGTATCGAGGACTGATACTGCTCATGAAGATAACCTTTTATTGAATTATTGAATAGCATTTTATTGTTTCTAGGTTCTTTATGAATAATGCATTCAATAAATAGTAATTATCTGCCATCTTCTAGGCTCTGTTCTTGGCCTGGAATACATCAGTGAATAATATCGCTACTTTGATGGAACTTAAATTCTACTAGATTAATTGTGTGATTTGACTTACAAGTTAATTTGAGAGAAGAACTGATTCTCATCATTACTCCAGCTAGCATTCTATCTGAATTTGGACTTTTACCTAATACCACTGGATTTGGCAGTGATTTCTTGAATATGACATCAAAGGCACAGGTGGCAAAAGGAAAAATAGACCAGTTGGGTTTCTTTAAAATTTTTAAATGAGTATCAAATTACAATATCACAGGGACCTCCCTGGTGGCTCAGAGGTAACGAATCGCCTGCCAGTGCAGGAGACATGGGTTTTATCCCTAGGCCAGGAAGATCCCACATGGCACAGAGCAGTTAAGCCCGTGTGCCACGACTACTGAGCCTGTGCTCCAGAGCAGAGGAGCCCCAGTGACTGAAGCCAGAGCACCCTAGAGCCCATGCTTCGCCGCAAGAGAAGCCACCACAATGAGAAGCCCTCGCACCGCACTAGAGAAAAGCCCAGGCAGCAGCGGAAGACCCAGCACACTGAAAATAAATCGTTTTATTTTTTAAGACAATATCAATTAGTAGAAAGGAAACCACAGGGTGGGAGAAAACTTTTGCAAATGATTTATTTGACTAAAGTTAGTATGCAGACTATATAGTGAGAACTCCTGAAAAGGTTAAAAAAAAGAAAGACCAAAGGCAAGCATTTGCAACACCAGAAGTTAGATATAGAGGTCTGTGTGGCTCCAGCCCACAGAGTCTAGGAAGCTAGTGACAGATGTGAGGCTAGAGAGACAGGGCCATATCATGGAGGAGCTCATAGGTCAGGATAAATATTTCATTTATTACATTTTACTTATTTATTATAGATTAACCTTCTAAATAGATCACTCTGGCCACAATGCAGTGATGAAAGAGGAAGGGAAGAGAGCTTGTAGACAAATCAGTTAGAGGCTGTTACAGTAGTTTGATGAGTGTGTGGATTAGAGTAGATGAGAGGGGAGATGGAAAGAAGGGGACTAATTTGAGAGATACTTAGGAAGTAGAATTGACAAAACTTGGTGATTGATTGGTTATGGGAAGAAGGAAGTGACTCCAAGTTTCTGGCTTATTCCCAAGAGCATTGCCCACTAGTAAGGGAACGCTGAGGGAGGAACAGGGTGGGAAGAAAATGAGGGCGGGATGAGGGAAGTGATAAGTTCAATCTGGACATGTTGATTCAGGATGCCAATGAGATGTCAGGTAGACAGTTGAGAATAGGTGTCTGGACTCAGAGAAGAGTTGGATTGAAAATATAAATATCAGTAAAAAGGTGGCATTGGGAACCATGGGTGTGCATTAGATTGTCTCAATTAAGTTTGGAGAGAGCTCAGAGGAGACCTGAGGAGCTCTGACACGTAGAGTGAATAGATGAGCCTCGGCCAAGGGGGGAGGCTGAGGAGTGGCCAGGAAGATGGGAGGAGAGTGTGGTGTCCCAGAAGCCAGAGGGAGAAACTGTTGCAGGAGGGAGAGAGCGCTGAGCAGCATGAAATGCTGCTGGTTGTCAAGTATTTCCAGCTTTATGCACTCTAGAGCTCTTCGTAAGTAGAAGAGGCACTGTGACTAGTTTGGTCCAATAAACTAAGGGACAAAGTGACAGATGAGGCTTCTGGCTGGAGTACGTGTCAGTACAAGACCCTCTGGAGGTCTCTCTTCCCTCTGGTAAGGTAATCAGCAATGTCTGCAATGGTGTCTGCTTCCATCAGCTTGGAGTAGTGTGGGTTCTAGCATCTATAACTTTTGAATTTAAAACTTTGTAGTCTTGAAAATTCAGGAAATAGACTAATAGTTTTGATAGCTCTAAAAATTAACATTGTTAAATATACTGGAAACTCTTACAGGTTTTGATGGATACCTGGCTTTATTCTTGCAATGAAGAAAGGTCCTCAGCAAAAAATTTCCAAAACAAAGATGCCACCATCATCTCACTCTCCTAGTCCATCATTTCTTACGTCCAATATGAGATCTAGGTCACTTTCACCTTTAAACGGATCTGAGACTCCTCCTTTTCATTCTGGAAGACAGTGGTATGAGCAAGTCGAGATTATAGGTGAAAACACTATGCTTTTGGACTACCACGACCAGAAAGGTAATGCTTTTTAATCTGCGAATTTCACCAAATACTCTTCTAAGTACAGATGGAAAATATTGAACTTATATTTTTAGTCCAAATATAACATGTATACATCCTACTAGTAACTTGACCCATTGTTTTCGACAGAAATTGTCTAAGGACAGTGGAGGATGGAGGCTGCTGGTTGAGGGTGAAGACGTCTGAAAGGGTTAGGAGAAGGGTTTCCAGAAAGAGGAAGCTTTATTTCCTGTGGCAGGAGAGTGCTTTAAAGTTCATAGGCCAGTTTGCCATCATCCTTGGTTGAGGGGAAGGCATATCTGGTCACTTGAGAATGGAGTGCTTTAATTCCGCATAAACATGTTGTCCACCCCTGGGCTGTTCCAGTCTGCTTATAGGCAAGCTGCCAATCTGAATGGACTGATGCTCACATCAGGGACATACACATGAATGTTCACCAAGGTTTTTATGTTTTTCTTAAAAGCATTCTGTCAGTCTAGGAATCTGTTTTCAAAAACGGGTTCTTTTTTTAAGAAATTTACTTATTGTGATTAAATACAAAGAAAACTTTTTTGTGATTTCTTTGCTATGTCATGAAATCATGGTCATCAAATTCTACTGATGAATACTGCTGCTGCTGCTGCTAAGTTGCTTCAGTCGTGTCCGACTACGTGCAACGCCATGGACTGTAGCCCACCAGGCTCCCCTGTCCCTGGGATTCTCCAGGCAAGAACACTGGAGTGGGTTGCCATTTCCTTCTCCAATCATGAAAGTGAAAAGTGAAAGTGAAGTCACTCAGTTGTGTCCAACTCTTTGCGACCCCATGGACTGCAGCCCACCAGGCTCCCCCATCCATGGGATTCTCCAGGCGAGAGCACTGGAGTGGGTGCCATCGCCTTCTCTGATGAACACTGGTCAGTGTTTATTCATAAATATCATCAGCATTGAGCTTGGACTGTACCTTTGCTGCCCACTGGCACATTGTTATTTCTAATTTGATTAACACTTTAGAATATTTTCTTCTCTAGATTGGGCCAAATTTTAAAAATTATTTTATTTTGAACCAAAATAAATGTAATATTAACTTATTATAAGTAATCATGGGGAAACTTTGGCCTACAGCCTGGATCTGGGCTCCAAAATCACTGGAGATGGTGATTGCAGCCATGAAATTAAAAGATGCTTACTCCTTGGAAGGAAAGTTATGACCAACCTAGATAGCATATTAAAAGCAGAGATGTCACTTTGTCAACAAAGGTCCGTCTAGTTAAGGCTATGGTTTTTCCAGTGGTCATGTATGGATGTGAGAGTTGGACTGTGAAGAAAGCTGAGCACCAAAGAATTGATGCTTTTGAACTGTGGTGTTGGAGAAGACTCTTGAGAGTCCCTTGGACTGCAAGGAGATCCAACCAGTCCATCCTAAAGGAGATCAGTCCTGGGTGTTCACTGGAAGGACTGATGTTGAAGCTGAAACTCCAATACTTTGGCCACCTTGTGTGAAGAGCTGACTCATTTGAAAAGACCCTGACGCTGGGAAAGATTGAGGGCAGGAAGAGAAGGGGACGGCAGAAGATGAGATAGTTGGATGGCCTCACTGACTCAGTGGACGTGGGTTTGGGTGGACTCTGGGAGTTGCTGATGAACGGGGAGGCCTGGCGTGCTGTGGTTCATGGGATCGCAAAGAGTCAGACACGACCGAGCGACTGAACTGAACTGAACTGGATCTGAACCCAGGATTAATTGTCTTTGATTCATAAAGAACCAAGAGATGATTTTATTTTTATGGGTGCTTTTGTAGAATTTAACATGGCTTTTTAAAAATATTTTTTTTAATTGGAGTATAGTTGATTTACAGTGTTGTGTTAGTTTCACACATGCAGCAAAGTGAGTCAGTTATTCACGTGCACGTGCACACTCTCTGTCAGGCTCCTTTCCATGTAGGCCGTTACAGAATATTGAGTGGAGTTCCCTGTGCTGTACTGACTTGGCTTTAATAAGCTTTGATTGTAATATCCAGGATGGTCTTGAGATAGGGTATTCTATCCATTAAGTTAGTACTTTATCTCTATAAAATATGTTGTGATCCCCTACCATGAGTTTCCTACCATAACAAAAAATAGGAAAAGGACATTTTTAAGAATTCCAGTATTTTTTTAATTGATTAGATTTGTTTAAAAGCAAAAACTAAATAATCCAATATATTTTTTAAAAAACTAACATTAAAATACTGCTAAAAACCTCAGTGCTGCCCATACTTAAAAGTATAAATTTTAGATTCATCTGCCTAGGTTCAGGTCCTAAATTTGCACATTTTTAGCTATAAGAGCTTGAATAAATTGATTTTCTAATTTTTTTTTATAAAGGAGAATAGTAATTTCTATCCCAAAGGTTTGTTGTACAAATTACATTTTTTAATGTAAAGCATTTAATACAAAGTTGCACACAGTTAATATTTATGAAGTATAACATTGTCATCATTATGAAATGCTATGTAAAGTAAAATATTATTTAAACATTCCAATTAGAACTAGCCAGCTGTTTTTACAATTGCATAGTTTAAATTTTTGTTGTTGTATAACATCAATACAGTTTGTTTCTCAAAGTATTCATGTCTTCCTCTTCTGAATGATCTGTTTGTATAACTTCAGAAGCTGATTCACATGCAGGAGTTCGATATATTACAGAAGCCCTTGTTAAAAAACTTACTAAACAGGAAAATTTGGCCTTGGTAAAATCTCTGAACCTTTCACTTTCCAAAGATGGTGGCAAGAAATTTAAGGTAGGTTACCAACATTTCTGAATACAGACATTGATTTTAATTTTTGTGCTTTAAAATAAAAAAAATATATATATAGAATTTACAGTACTATTTCTCCTAATGTCGCTGGATTTGTTGCAGATCTTTTAGTTTCTAGTGAAAGTTCTCCATCAGAAATGTGAAGTGTGACATCTTCAAATTCATAACCTCCTGTTATTCTACATGTTATTGATTCTCTCTAGAAAGGGTCAGCAAACTACAATCTAAATGCCAAATTAGGCCTACTGCTTGTTTTTGTTAATAAAGCTTTATTGAGCACAGCTACACTCATTTATTTCCATATTGCCTGTGGCTGTTTTTGTGTTACAATATCAGAAGTAAGTGATTGTCAAAGAAACTATATATGCCTCACAAAGCCAAAAAGTATTTACTACCTGGCCTTTTGCAGAAAAAGATTACTGATCCCTGTTCTCGACTGTTTACTACTTTATTCTATTCATAAACTATACACCATGAGTACATTGGAATTTAATTTTTATTTTTTAAAATAAAAATAATTTCTTATTGTTTATTTAAAATTTATTTTCTTATTTTTGTTTATTATTATTTTTATTATTTACAACTTAATATTTTTGGTTGGAAAAAATATAAACTTAGATGCCTCCTACTCCAGTCACAAAAATTAATTCCAGAACATTGACAATCTTAATGAAAACAAAACAAAAATCAACCAACAAAAGTGCTATAAAAGTATTAGGAAAGAATATAATTTTAAATCTTAGAGTTGGGAAGGCCCTTCTAATCAAACACCAACCCTAATACCACAAAGAAAAATATTGATAGATTTAGCTTACATAAAGATTAAAAAGTGGTGTTTAACGAATTATTATCTTTTAAAAAGTTAAACAACAGGCTGGCGGCTAGTGTTTCCAGCACGTGTAACAGTATCCGCATAATATAAAGAGCACCTGTGATTCAATAGATAGAGACAACCAAATGGTAAATGTGCAGAGGATAAGTCTGTTCACAGTATTATAAATGGCTGTTAACATGAAAATGTATTCAGTTTCATTAATGTCAAAGACATGAGAAATAGGACAGTGGTTTGATGCCATTTTCCATCTTGTATGTCTAATGGACAAGAATTAGAAAGATTATTTCAGCATTCAGAAAGATGTGAGAAATGAATCTCCGCTTTTGGTCTTAGTGGATGTATATAGCATTTTAGGAAAACAGTTTGATAGTATTTATCAAAATTTCAAATGTACTTATTTGATCCAGCAATTAAGTTTGTATTTACTGAGTTTATACTCACCAACACAGCAGTTCTACTCCTTGATGTCTATTAATATTTACACATGTATCCAAAAGTATCTGAAGAGTAATGTTTATTAGGCATTATTTAAAATAGAAAAATTGGAAATAACCAGTTGTCTGTCAGTAGGGAACTGCTTGAAAATTATGGTGCAGCATACCATGAAATGGGTTTCCCTGGTGGCTCAGTGGTTAAGAATCCACCTGCAATGCAGGAGTTGCAGGAGACATAGGTTTAATCCCTGGGTTGGGGAGACCCCCTGGAGGAGGGCAAGGCAACCCAGTCCAGTATTCTTGCCTGGAGAGTCCCATGGACAGAGGAGCCTGGTGGGCTACAGTCCACAGGGTCACAAAGACTCGGACACGCCTGAAGTGACTGAGCATGCACACATGCCATGAAATACTATCAAGTGTCTTGAAAAACAAGAACAGAAACAAAAACTCCCAGAACTCCATGTATTAATGTGGGAAAATGGTCCAGTATGTTTAATGGAAAAAACAAATTCTAAAATATTTTTAGTAAGGTCTCAGAATACTTTTTTAATTCATTGAAAATACTTTTTTTAATGAATAGAAAGGTCTAGGTGTATATACACTGGTCTGGTAACAAGGGTTACCTTAGAGCAGTGAGATTTTTTGTTGGGGAAACTAAACTGAAGACCTGATGAAGAGAGCTTTTTATGTTTTGTTTGAACTTTTTATTAGAGTATATTTATGTCTTATGTAATTAAATAGGAAAAAAGACATCCTGGAGTTTAAGGATTGTAAAAATGAAAAATCAAGTTAGTAAGTCCTTACGGTGTCGTTTCTATATATGCCAGCTATTACATTAGGCTGTAGGAATAAATATAGAAGTGAATAAGCTTAGTTTCTGATTTAGGGAACTTAGAACTGAGTGTGAAGAATGCCTAGAATTAAGAGGAGAAATATTGAGGGGGAATCAAAGGAAGTGAGTGGGTCTGGGAGAGACAGACCCAGTGAAAAAGTCTGAAGGGGCTGTTGGCATAGAAGATCCAAGAGTGTGGTGAGTGGAGACCAGAGGAGGAGGAACTTCAGGAGGAGGAGACGTGCTGTACAATGTCAGAGCCTCACCCGGCCGCATGGAAACTGGGAAGAAGCGGTTCGATTTGGGTGTAAGAAGCCCTCTCCATTCTGGAAGCCCACCAGCTTCATTCTTGTAGGGTCTGTGCTGCTTGCTTTTTTTCTGCCTGGTGTGCCCTGTCTGCAAATGGTCACTCAGCTCGCTGACTATCAGCGCCTCGCCTCAGGGCGCCTCCCCTCTGTGAGGTCTGCTCTTACCACCAACTGCAGGTGGCCTCCTCCTCCGTCTCTCCCTCGCAGTCTTCCCTGCAGCAGAGACCGATGTGGCGCCCACTGCGCGCCGGGCACCAGTACCGAGTGGTGAACACAGCGACAGAACCTGCCCCCGTGGCGCTTCTATCCGGTCACATCACGCCATCTCCTTGTTAGTATGCTTCGGTGCCTGAAAGCTGTGTTTTCTCTGTTTGTTTATTGGCTTTCCTTGTAAATGAAATCAAGAGCCTTGTTTTCCTTATCCATCACCATTTTTTCCATATTTGCAGTACCCAGAACAGCTCCTGGCACATAATCCTTGTTTGATTACTATTTGTTGGAATGGGTGAATGAATGGCTATCTTGCAGAGAACTTTTTGAATACGTAGTAGGGATGGAAGATGTGTTGCCTTACCAATAGACTAATACTGAATGAGAGGCTGCAGAATGAGCAGATGTACACAGGTTTTATGAGAGCATTTATGCTTACTCCTTGGAAGGAAGGTTATGACCAACCTAGATAGCATATTGAAAAGCAGAGACATTACTTTGCCAACAAAGATCCATCTAGTCAAGGCTGTGGTTTTTGCAGTAGTCATGTATGGATGTGAGAGTTGGACTGTGAAGAAAGCTGAGCTCCAAAAAATTGATGCTTTTGAACTGCGGTGTTGGAGAAGACCTTGGGCTGCAAGGAGATCCAACCAGTCCATCCTAAAGGAGATCAGCCCTGGGATTTCTTTGGAAGGAATGATGCTAAAGCTGAAACTCTAGTACTTTGGCCACCTCATGCGAAGAGTTGACTCATTGGAAAAGACCCTGATGCTGAGAGGGATTGGGGAAAGGAGGAGAAGGGGACGACAGAGGATAAGATGACTGGATGGCATCACTGACTCGATGGATGTGAGTCTGAGTGAACTCCGGGAGTTGGTGATGGACAGGGAGGCCTTGTGTGCTGCGATTCATGCGGTCACAAAGAGTCGGACACGACTGAGCGACTGAACTGAACTGAGTGGCAAATAAGGGTGGTAACATGAAAGCTGGGTAGGAAACAGGTTTTGTGTGAGGTGATTTGTATCATATAAAGAAGACTGAGCTTGTTTCCAATGAAAACAGTGACAGACTTTATTTTCTTGGGCTCCAGAATCACTGCAGATGGTGACTGCAGTCATGAAATTAAAAGACGCTTGCTCCTTGGAAGAAAAGCTATGACCAACTTAGACAGTATATTAAAAAACAGAGATACTACCTTGCCGACAAAGGCCCATCTAGTCAAGGCTATGGTTTTTCCTGTGGTCATGTATAGATGTGAGAGTTGGACTGTAAAGAAAGCTGAGAGCCGAAGAATTGATGCTTTTGAACTGTGGTATTGGAGAAGACTCTTGAGAGTTCCTTGGATTGCAAGGAGATCCAACCAGTCCATCCTAAAGGAGATCAACCCTGAATATTCATTGGAAGGACTGATGCTAAAGCTGAAACTCCAGTACTTTGGCCACCTGATTCAAAGAACTGATTCATTTGAAAAGACCCTGATTCTGGGAAAGATTGAAGGCAGGAGGAGAAGGGGACAACAGAGAATGAGATGGTTGGATGGCATCACCCACTTGATGGACATGAGTTTTAGCAAGCTCCGGGAGTTGGTGATGGAGAGGGAAGCCTGGCATGCTGCAGTCCATGGGGTTGCAAAGAGTTGGACACAACTGAGCGACTGAACTGAACTGAGCGTGTTGAACGTAGATTCCAGTGACAGGGAAATCATCTGGTGTGCTGGTATGTTGCCATTGCCTGGGCCACATCTGGCATGTAGCAAGTGTGTAGTGAATATCTGTTGAACTGTGACTGTTTTTATTTTTATTTTTTATCTTTTGGCCATACCACACGTGGCATGTGGGATCTTAGTTCCCCAACCAGGGATCAAACCCATGCCCCTTGCACTGGCAGCTCAGAGTCCTAACCACTGGACCATCAGGGAAGTTCCAAATAGTGACTTTTTCTAAACTTGAGGGGAAGAACCAGGAGAGAGAAAGGTTGAGGATCCAAGAACACAGGGAGAGGAGATGGGGGAACATTATGCTAGAGCATGAGTGCCTTAGCTGAACTTTGAGGAAAGGAAGGGAGAGAGGGAGAGGCAGAGAGAAGTGGAGGAGGAGGAAGGGACTGATGGAGGAGTTTCTCGCTGAATGGTCTTCAGCCTCTTGGTATGCAGGAAGTGCCGTCTCCTGCAGGGCAGGGAGAGTTTGGGAGCTTGAGGAGAGTGGCCCCTCCTGACCAGAGAGAGCCGTACCAGGGTTCTGTCCAGGGAGCAGTAATGGCTTAGTCTCCGGTGACTGACCAGAACAGCCCCTGGTGCATATGCTTATATGTTGAGCTTATGTTGAGGCATCTGTTGTATAAAGCATTTATTCATTTGTTTCCAATTAGTATATCGAAAATTTGGAAAAATGTACTAAGCTTGAAATATTGAATCTCAGCCATAATCTAATCGGGAAGATTGAGAAGGTGGACAAGCTGTTGAAGTTGCGTGAACTCAACCTATCATATAACAAAATCTGGTGAGTAAATACTTCTTCGGGTGGCACTGGAGGGTCGTCATCTTTGTTAATGAGGTAGATTCATACTGAAAGAATCCTTTGAAAGACCACACACTTTGGTTATTCACTTGTAGTCTAGCCCTTCACATAGGATAATTGTCATATTTTGGCATTTCTAAAGTACAGAATAATACCTAGCATTACCAAAGAAGGAGATACACTTTTTGATTACCAAATCTTATCTTAGTTCCATTTTTGACAGGACGTTTTCCCAGCTGCAGTCTGTGATGAACTGCCTTATTCATTAGGGAAGTTGGCATGAAGCAGAATGTTTTAACCCTGTCATTTTGATCCTAAAGATATTTCGACCTGTTTTGAGCCTATGTATTTTATTCTGATGTTCTTTGCTCATTTCTGTAAAAAATATGCCCTCAGTCTTGTTTCTACTTCATAATATGTATTACTTGCTCTGAGAAATAAACATAATGAAAGTGACAGAGGCTGAAAATACACATAGAAAACTTGTTTTAGGCAAAATGATACAATTATCAAGTGTTGAAAATCTTTACGTCTGTGTATGTTCCCTCCACATAAGACTTGGTATATATAATGTCCAAAGAACAAAACAACCTAACTGTAGCAGAAGCTCTAATATGGAAAAAATGAAATGGGAAAATATGATTAATGAATTAAATTTTTAATGTAAAGTTTATATTTAAAAAATTGATCCTGATGAAAATATTTTCAGCAGAATAAAACTATAAGTAAGTTTGCCCAGTATAGAGAATTGACAGAGGAATTAAATTGGAATCAACTCAGGAAAATATTTCATCAATGAAAATTCACCAATGCAGCTGATAAATGTTTTATTAAATATTGATTAAAACATCTGTATTCATAAATACAGTGTCACTCTGGGGCTCCACCCGCTCCCGACGGCAGCGTGTCTCATAGCTGGCACAGCTGGTCTTCTGGCGGCGACTTAGGGTAGTAGCTGAGCTTCTTCTCGTGCGGGGCTGGAAGCCTGGAGAAGGCTGCGCGGCCCCGTGCGTGCTGTGGAGCTCTGCAGCTCCCCGCTTGCTGCCCACCGGTAGTCTTCACAGTGCTTAGTGAGACTTTCCCAGGCAGCCTCTTCTTTCCTGTGCTGTGGGGTCCTGAAGGCTGATAGTAAGATGGTTGGGATTCCTGGACACGGACAGTAATGGAGAGTTTACTGGAGCTGCTCTGGTAAATTTGTCTTTAGCCACTATTTTTAAATTCTCATTTGTAAATTATAGTTATGAAAAGCAACTCCATGTAAAACCAAGCCTGTTTATTTTTAAAATACAATGAAGGGACACTATCATTGTACTTACTAAGTTTGATTTTACCCTTTGGTTTCTAGCAAAATTGAAGGCATAGAAAATATGCACAATCTACAAAAGCTGAACCTTGCAGGAAATGAAATTGAACATATTCCAGTGTGGTTAGGGAAGAAGTTAAAGTGTTTGCGAGTCCTCAATCTGAAAGCCAACAAGATATCATCGGTAAGTTATTCAAAGTAGCAAGAATATTTAAATTTTTTGGACTTGTTGAAGTAAAAAGATTAAAGTCTAAGTGTTTTTTTTTTTTTTTTTAATGGGCCTTCTTCTGATGTCCTTGACCAAACATCAAATTCAGACATAATAGTATTCTCTATGGTAATTAAATATACACAGACGTGGTTTTGCATGATTACATGGCAACTGAGAGTTGATCTCATAGCATTTTCCCATCTTTCATTTCATTTGAGCCTCTGAGTACTCTTCTTATGGAGACAGTGCCAGGGTTATTTTTATAATTCTGTGAATTAGGTACCATTTTTTTATTCCCATTTTTAAGTAAAGTCTCAGAGAGGATAACTCTCTTACCCAAAGTCATTCAGCTTGTGCCAGAATCCATGTCACTGCATGCCTGGAGCAGAGTTCTTTTTTTTTTTAATTTATGAATTAATCTGAATTAGCCTTGATTATGGTAGTAAGTATTACAGGAAGTGTTAATCACTAGCTTTTTGTAGTAAAGCAACTTTATCATGGTTCACATAAGCTGATGGTGACATGTATTTTTCTCTGTCATAAAATATATGAGTATATTTTATAATTTTCTTGTAACATTTATACAGTTAGATGTTCAATAAGCATTGCAAAGTGAAAACATTAATTTATTTAAATCTGTATTAAAATGGAAACAATCCTCCTATAATTTAAAGAACTTAAGTCTTAGAATAGAAAATAAAAGAGGTGACTTCCAGTATGGGTCAGATTTGCCTTCTGTGATCTTTGGTAAATTTTCATCTGTCTGAAACTCACTGTTTAAATTGGAATAAGTTTATCCCCTGCCTTCTTTATGGAAGTGGTATAGGGCTCAGATGAAATGATAAAATGTGAAAATAAAAACTTTAAGGAATACAGCCTTAGAGCTATTTAGTATTTTAAGGTTTTACCAGGATAAGGTGGTAATAATATGTAACTTTTGTTTAATGCTGCGCAGTGTCTCTGCTTTCCTGTTTCATCTCTGTGAAGGTCTGATAAGGTGACTCTGCCGTTTCACTGTGGCAGCCCAAAAGACTCAGAGCCCAGCCCTGCGCCACGTTGCACAGCGTCACCTTGGAGATCTTGGAGTTTAGTGGGTGATGGGAGGAGGCAGCCATGAGTTCATCTAATATGGCCACACATGTTCCTGAAGCAGTTGATCCCTGGTTAGCAGTGTTAACTATCAGGGAGCTCATTCAGTAAACGCTTATCTATTATTATTTCTAGTTTTGTACCCTCTCTCGTCTCAGTTCGTATTTGAATTGGGTTCAACAAGAGCATCCATTCGGGGAGATTTGTTTGCACTGGCTGTTAGTAGTAGCATTTCTCAACCTTTTAAAATCCCTCTCTGGATAAATGTAAAAACCTCACTTCAGAACTGTGAATGCTTCTTTGTATCCTTATTTCTTTTAATTATCAACTATAACAGTTATCTGAAGATTTACAAAATTTCTCTTTTATAGCCATTTATATTTTTGATTTGTTCATTCAGTGTAATGAGAATAATAGGATTAGAGTTACCCAGTCTTGAATTCAAATCCTGTTTCATTCACATATACTCTCTGAGCTTTGAGCAAGTCACCTAAACTCTTTGAACCTCAGTTTCATGATCTATAAAATTCAGACGACATGTCATAGGTTTCTGTGAGGAGTCACAGGTGACATGGCATGTGGAAAATGCCAAATATTGCTCTTGATACCTTCTAGATCCTCAAATATTCCTCTCTGTCCCTCCCTCAAACTACCATTGGATAATAGGGTCCTTGTCATGTCCTTGACTTATTACTTCCCTTAGGTATGTTTAGGATGTTTAAATTCAATTATGCCAATAATAATATTACATATCATTTTAGCTCCAAGATGTAAGCAAATTGAAACCACTTCAAGATTTGACTTCTCTGATCTTAGCTGAAAATCCAGTTGTGACCCTTCCCCATTACCTTCAGTTCACCGTTTTTCACCTCCGATCACTGGAAAGTTTGGAAGGTCGGCCAGTAACCACTCAGGACAGGCAAGAAGCTTTTGAGAGATTCAGTTTAGGTAAGGTGACATATTTTTTAAAAAACTAAATTTGGATGGGAGAGGAATTTATTTTCAGAAATGATTCAGAAAAGATATATTTGTTATTAACTTTATAATGCTATTAAAATTTGCATAGAAAATGGCACCCCAGATCAGTGAACTCAGCGAATACTCATCAGGCGTGTGCTGTGAGCCAGGCTCTGTATGTGGCACTGAAGATAGGGCTGGCAAGGTGTAAGGCACCGGCCTTCACGCAGCTTCTGTTTCCGTGGAAAAGACAGACAAAAACAACTAGAGCCAGATAAAGTAACAGAGCTGAACCCCTTTTTTGGAAAGTGGTGTAAAGGAATGGCTCTCTGAGGAAATGACATATAAGCTGAAGGCAAAGGCAGGAGAGGATAAGAGAGGGAAAAGCTTTACTTTGCCATTGGGAAGATGCTGGTGAGTTAGGAGACAGAAAGAAGATTAATCTGACAGGAGGATAGCTCAAGCTAAAGTTTGGAGAGGTAGGGGCAAGATGACACAGGGCCTGGGCTTTGGGTGTATTCCAGGCGCAGCAGAAAGCGCTGGTAGCGTTTAAGCCGGTGTTATATGTTAGGAAGATTGTTTTTGATGCAGGATGGAGAATGACTTACTTAAAGCAGGGCACAGTGGTGATCAAGGGGCATGTCAGAAGGCCATTGGCTAGGGATGTTGGTGGCCTGTATTTAGATGATAGATGTGGAGCGGACAGATCCACTTTGGAAGTGGAATCAGCAGCACTTTCTAATGGATTAGATAATCCTCAAGCTTCTGGCTTAAGTAGGTGGTTTGCTGGTAATATTGTTTTGAAAATGGGAGGACTTAGAACTCTGAGTTTGAATGTCTGTGAGGCAGCCAAGAAGAGAATCAGAAACGTGTGTCTGGGTTTCAAAGAGATCTGTCCTAGACATGTAAATTTGGGAGTCATCAGCATAAAAATGATGCTTAATTCCTCCTGAATCAACTAGCTCGTTTAGGCAGCCGTTGGGGAGAGCAAAAAGAGGAGCCAGTTAAGAAAACTGAGAGGCCATCAGGGGAGGAGAAAACCAGGAAGTAGTGGGCTGCGAAAGTCTGAAGTTTTCAGAAGAGGAAGCGGTCAACTATGTTGAGTGTCACCGAGACGTGAAGAAGAAAGATGAGCACAGAGAAGTGCTTTAGACTGGCAGCATAACGATGAGCTTGACAAGAGCAGTTAAGGAGTGGTCGGAACAAATGCTTGATTATAGACTGAAGAATGAATGGGAGGAAGACATTTGGATAAAGATTTGAAATTTCCTCCCACAGTTTCTCTCCCCTCGTACCTAATAAGTGAGTTTTAAAAAGTTTAAAAAATTTCGCCAATCACTTCCACACCAGGAAATTGTCAGCAGCATCAAAGCTGGTAATCAAAGAAGCAGAATATTCAAGAGCTAAGTGGAGAGACAAATCGTGGCTTAGTTTCTTTGGTCCTTGGGAGGACAAGGCGCTGAGACCAGAGAAGAAGAGTAAAGAGTGTCTCTTGATAAGTGGGGGGGACACTTTCTCCATCAGAAGGAAGAGAGGATGTGTGTAGGTGTTAGTTTTGTTGCTTTGGTGGTAAGAAAATGAGGAGTTTCTGCTGGTGGGGTCTGTCTTATAATAAAGTATGAGATCATCCACTGAAAGAAGAAAATAGAAGGAGTACGGGAGTTTTGAAGGGAAGAGGAAGGTATGAAGTAGCCTAACACAATAGTTATGTAATCGTTACAGGCTGTGAACCTGTATGTTCAACCGTTTGAAATTGATGCTGGTCCTTGTTTATTGATAAAAACAGCAGTTTCATGTGGTTTGATCCAGCACTTGAGAAATGTGGTAAGCTTTATTAGTTCGGGATCCCCTAACTCAACATCCCAGAAGGTGATGTTTTGGAATCATTAAAAAACATAAATGATGCAAAGAGAAGTCATGTTGGGGGAAGTGTTTAAAGTACTTATGATTCATTCGCAACTTTGAATGTTAATTAGGAGCTTTTAGTGATGCTGAGCTCTTGGGATCCAGTGGTAACACAGATAGATGCAGTTTCTGCTTTCATGAAACTTTAGTGGGGAAGGCAGACACCAACTCCCCCTGTGACGAGGGCCACGGCAGAGGTGCAGGGTGGCATCATAGCATTCCAGAGAAGCATCTTATCTGGGGAGGGTAGAGTCAGGGCTGGCTTCTCATAGTGTTTTATATTAAAAAACCAAACCTGGAAGATGCAAAATAGGCCAGTAGGAGATAGAGGAAGACGGTTCCAGGCAGAAGGTGTGAATAAAAGCCTGCAGATGAGAATCAGTTCAGTTCAGTCGCTCAGTCGTGTCCGACTCTTTGCGACCCCATGAATCGCAGCACGCCAGGCCTCCCTGTTCATCACCATCTCTCGGAGTTCACTCAGACTCACATCCATCGAGTCAGTGATGCCATCCAGCCATCTCATCCTCGGTCGTCCCCTTCTCCTCCTGCCCCCAATCCCTCCCAGCATCNAGGCATCAGAAAACTGAAGAAGTGGAATCATTTCAGAAATGTGTGCTTGAAAACGGGACTGGAGAGGGGATTTGGGACCAAATCATGGAAAGCCTTGTCAGTTCTTGATGAAAACCTTTTCGATCCTATCCTAAGCATCATAGGAAGCCTTAGAAGAATTCTTGAGATGTCTTCCCTGGTAGCTCAGCTGGCAAAGAATCCACCTGCCATGCAGGGTACCATGGTATTTTATTTTGTAAGCATGCTTGCAGCATCCTTTAAATTGTAATCACTAATATCAGATTAAATTTTGCATATTTTTTCTCAGAGACTTGGAAAAAGCTGCCTCATTTATCAACACACTAATTGAATTAAATGCTTGGAATTAAAATATTATCTTTTAAAATCGTTATCCAGATGATTATGCCTTCCTTCCTTTTAGTATAAATCACTTTCTAGCCCAACATAGTCTTTTTTTCCCTAAACCATTGTGAATAATTTAAAAAGTAGAATTGTATTTTTACTATTCTAAGACTTCTTTTGCTGTTATTTAAGAAATAGTCCTGCCTTTATTCAAATAGAAAATATAATGATTCATAAACTATTCAATTTTTACTGGTAGAAGAGGTAGAAAGACTGGAAGGAGACCTGGAGAAGAAGATGATGGAAACTGAAGAGCTTAAAAGCAAACAAGCACAGTTCCTTGAAGAAATTAAAAATCAAGATAAATTGAACAGATCATTAAAAGAGGAGGCTATGCTACAAAAACAGAGCTGTGAGGAGCTCGAGAGTAACCTTAACACGAAGAATGAGCTGGTGAGTCCGTATTTTACATCACCATGACTGTATTCTCTTGAAATAGAAAATTCTCTGTTCTTAGGTCTGAAAACACAACTTCCTGGCCGTAGAATGGGGAGGATGTGGTTTAACGGAAATAGCGTGCTGCAGTTTTGACGTGTTGCAGCTGACTGCTCACTGCATGGCATGGCTGCCCAAAAGACGTGTGCTGTCTGGGACTGTGCCGAAGCCTGCAGGTAGTCCCAGGGCTGTTTCATGGAAGAGGGGCTGGAGGTACTAATGAAACTCCCAAGAGATAAAATTAAATGGCAAATAGTATTATAGGGAAGCAGTGTTTCATTTAGTAATGAAATCTAATAGCTGTCTTGAGATAAAATGTGATGACTCTGATTGTGTTTGCTCTCACTGAAACAGGCATGTACTCAGGGTTTAGGAAAAAGATTAAAAAAAAAATTAGTCAGGGAGATGACTAAACCACCTTAAAAGACTTTATCAACCTAGAGAATCTGATCCTGTAAAATTATTAGGCTACTTTCCTTGAAGGAAAAAATAGCTGTTGGTACTCTTTTTTTTTTTTTTTCATTTGACAATTCTTTCTCTGATCTAAGCATAACTTCAAAGAACTGTATTTCTCATATAATTAATAGAATCCTTTATACAGTTATTTATTTAATTTTTTTGGTGTCCCTCTTTCAAAATTGGCATTCTGGCTTAATTACTTGATTTGTTGACAAGAATTCTGCCTAAACACTTGCATTTTTAAACAAGGGGGAGAAAAACGTTCCCTTCTCTGTGTGGAGAGAGAAATTGTTGCTTGAAGTCTACATACCTCTTTCTTGAGCACTTCTTTGTCAGTTGGGGACATGGTAAAAATCAGGACAGCTTCCCCAGCTCTATTAGCCAAATATTCATAACATTTGTGGCTTTCTTCATATGCCTTTTATTTGAAGGTAGTTTTCAAATATCCCTACCGTATTCTGAAGGCATATTATATATGATGTTAATAATTCAGTGATTATCAATGGTCTTATACATACATCTGTTGTACTCCTTTCCAGAATAGAATGGATTGATGAGTAATTAAGTCACTGAAGACTTATTACAGTTAGTTTTATTTTAGCAGTGAACTCTTTGTGCCATCACTTAATGGTTGTGTTTAAAATACAAAAAACAGTACTTAAAATAAAAACAGTACTTACTGTGGTAAGTTTTCGGTATCACATTACATTTGTGAACATTTAATAAATTTTCCTGAGTTACTGATCCTTTTTGGCAATATAAAATTCACTTTTATTACTTAGATAAAGGAAGATTATAATTTCTATATGCTGAGATTTTCCATGTATGTTAGTCAACCTGTTGAAAACCTTGCAAAGTATTGTATTTATTTATTTATTTTGAATTGAAGGATAGTTGCTTTACGTATTGTGTTGGTTTCTGCCAAGCATCAACATGAATCAGCCATGGGTTTACCCATGTCCCCTCCCATTTGTATTTATAATCATGTGCTATCCCAAAATTATGAGTTCTTATAGTTACCAAGTTTTCTCTTTTGTTTGTTTATAATGTTGATATGTTTGTGCTATAAATAAATGTTTTGTAAATCATCAACAGTTTTTGCTGTTTCTTTTCTGTAACTATTTTTGGTTAGAAGACAGACTGTGCTGTTCTTTAAGTCTTTATGTTATTTTTATCATTAACTATTTAAAACATATTATATACAAAGTTAATATGTTTATTATACCAAATTCAGACAACACAAATGTATACAGTGGAAAATGAAGATTTCATTCTTTCCTATCCCATTCTTTGGAGGTTAATATGTATCCATTTTGTTTTCTATGCTTATGCAATATGTATTAATTACACATGTAATTGAATATATATACACATATATATACCTTTGAATGTTTTCTGATTTAAAAAGGATATTACTATATATTTTTTAAATTCTGCCTCTTATTTTTTATAAAACAGTATATCATTGGACAGCTCTCCAAGTTAAAAACTACATACACATGTACACGTGTGCACACATATGCACACACACATAAGACGTGTGCACACATATATGCACACACACATAAGTTCTTTTTCTTTTCAAAGTCTATATTGTGTTCCGTTATATGGATTTTCTGTAATTTATTCAATCTACTGAATATTTAGATTGAATAAAAGTTGCTGCCACTTTGTTGTTATTAAGAACAGAACTGTAGATAAAATCTTACTTTAAAAAATCTTTATGCCTTATACATTCATACTAGTAGTTCTGTAGCGTAATCACTGTAAGTTTAAAATTTTTTAATTTTGATAAATATTAATGCACCCCTCAAAAAGCTTATAATTGCTTCACACTTCTATAGGAATGGGTGAAGGAACCCAATCCTTCAGTTGATATTATTTTGAACTTGTAAATAGGGTAGAAAAAAATAGAATCTCATTGCTTTAATTTCACAATGTTTTTAGTTATTGAAGTACTGCAATATGTTTATTAGCTATTTTGTATTTCTTCTTTAAATTCGTCTTGTTTTACTTGTTATTTTATGATTCCAAAGAACTGTTCTATGTTTTAAAAAATAATTCTGTGTCTTATTTTAAGAACCTACATTTGAAAAACATTTTCCATTATCTTATGCAGAATGTCTGGTGGTAATATCATCTATAGTTGTAAAATATTCTAGTTTCATAAAGTAATTCCTCATGTAGTATGCAAATTAACTTCTAAATGAAACATCGTAGCATTGAAGGAAGGAGAAGGAAATGGCAACCCACTCTAGTGTTCTTGCCTGGAGAATCCCAGGGACGGGGGAGCCTGGTGGGCTGCCGTCTATGGGGTCGCACAGAGTCAGACACGGCTGAAGCGACTCAGCAGCAGCAGCACTGAAGGAAAATTGCTGGTCATTTAACTGTAATGGTCCTTCTCTCCTGCCACCACAAATAATTAACTTTAATATTAATATTTCTCATTGTCTTTTTCAAATAAGTTATTTAATTCTTGTTCTTGTTTCCTCAGTTTTAATGTGAGGACTATTTATCTGCCCTGTGACTAAGTGAGGTTATGAATCTGAAAATGCTTTAAAATGAACTAAATTGAGTCATATGGTAGTGCATTTGAAGCTCATAGGTAGGATGATGATAAAGTGCATCCATGTGAAAATAACACAGGTGTTAATGAGCGTGTCTTCCTAAGGTAAGTTGTCAGGAAAGAGCAGCTGCTGTTGTCACAGCCTCGTTCTCTGGAATTCTCCAGGTGATGCTGCCGTTGGCTTCTTTCTGCTTTTAGCCCTTGTCTTGGTTTCTTGCAGACCCTTGTCTGCCGATTCTTTATTCTTCCTTAAAGGTAGTCTGTCCAGGGCTGAACTGTATGCTGGTTTTCACGGTTTGCATGATAACTTGTGTTAATATACTTACATCCATTTTAAGTTTTGAAACTGGCTTGCCTTTTGAGAAATGTGCTTGTGTGTGTACATATTTTTTTTTAATGAATGTGTACATAGGAGAGTGAATATGAATGTGGGGAAAAGAATTTGTATTATTTTTCCTACTGGTAAATATGTTAAGTTCAGTCAACTCTTGATTATCCACAATAAATACTGTGACTAGCCTACTTTCCAGGGCCTTAGACTCCCAGTTTGTTCTCATTTATTCATTTCTTCAGTGGACATTTATTGAGTGCTTACTGTATGCTAAGCCTACTGCCGTAAAAGACGCAAAGCACAGAGCATTTACTGGTAAAGTTGACCCTTGACCAACATGGGGGCTAACCCGTGTAAAACTTTTAGTTGACCCTCAGTTTCCTTAGTTTCTTGGTATCCGCGGATTCAACCAACCACTAACCGTCTAGTGCTACAGTAAATACTACTGGAGCAGGTGTAAGTGGACCTGCTCAGTCAAACCCACATTGTTCAAAGGTCAGACTCTATTTGCCTGCAGAGGCCAATTCATGTATCCTCCATGGTCCAGTCACATTTGTTTTTCCCCACTGCCACCAAAGAAGGCAGTGGCAACCCGCTGCAGTCCTCTTGCCTGGAAAACCCCATGGACAGAGGAGCCTCGCAGGCTACACTTAGTGGGGCCGCAAAGAGTCGGACACGACTGGGCAACTGAGCATACACTGCCGCTGACCTTTGAGAAGAGGAGCCCAAGAGTCGTTGACACCGTGGGTTGTGAGTTGCTTTCTTGAGACTCAGGGACTCGTGAGCATTGGTGAAAGCATCTGTGTGGGTAATGTGCTTGGCACCCCGCAGCAGGACATGGAAGGCGGTGTAGTATAACCGCCGGTTTCAACCGGTGTTGAAATCAGGAGATTTGGAATTGAGCTCTGCCTCTTCCACTACCAACTGGGCAACTGGGCAACTTACTCAACCTCTCTGTGCAGCTCTCCTCTCATTGGGTAGTTGTGAAGATTTAGTGAAATAGCACATGCCAGATGCTTAGCACAGAGTCTCGCATCCCGTGAGTTCTCAGTTAGGATTGCCTGTTATCCGCGTTAGCCTTGCTTCCCCTCAGGTCGATAGTCAGGAGTTGACTGAAAGCTGAATCGTGCACGACTTTGATTTTGTGGGCCTTGTAAAATGTTTTGTTTATGTCTGTTCTCTTCAGCTTGCATTTCCGTGTTAAGAAGCCTTTCTGCATGCGTATCGTTTGTCTAGTATCGACTGTTGGATGCTGGGGGCAGTGAAAGAGCAGAAATCACTTAGTGGACCTTTGAAATGAATCAAGAATTGGTTTAGTAGAAAGGGAGCTGGTACTGGTAGTTAATAAAATATTTAATTTCTACCACTAATTATTTAACATCTGGCAAGTCAGTTAACCAATCTGGGATTCAGTTTCTTTTTAAAATTTATTTATTTTAAATGAAACAAAGATGAATATTTTTAATGATAAAAGGTACAATTCACAAAGAAGATATCATAAACCATTGGACACCTTAACAACAAAGAAACAAGGATATAAAGCAAAAGCCAGAAGAAATATAAGGGAAAAGAAAAAATACATGATCATATTGATACATTTCTTTGAGAATATTTTATCAAGTGCAGAAAAAATAAGAATAGGAGCATCTTAAGTGATGTCATTAATTTAAATATAATAGATTTATATTTAATCTATATTAACCATATCCTACACAAATGTATTTAAAATTTTTTATCTCATGCATTGTTATTAGATGTGCATAGGACATGTAGAAAAACTGGCAAAAAGATAAGCATTACTAAATTTCAAAAAGTAGAATTCTCTTTTGTGTGTGTGATTCATGTATACATATATATGTGTTACTTTAAAATTTATTTTCCACTATAGGTTATTGCAAGGTATTGACCATAGTTCCCTG
>SJYT01019956.1:16042-35558 GCA_006410635.1 Cephalophus harveyi | reverse complement strand
TATTGACCATAGTTCCCTGTGCTATATAGTAAGCCTTTGCTGCTTATTGCATATTATTTTAAATTAGAAATCTAACATTCTATTCATATTGTCCAACATGTGGAATCAAAATGTCATAAATTTTTTAGTTAGATAAGAATTCATAAGTTTGCTAAAATATATATATCATTCATATATTTATATATATGTGTGTACAAAAGCTTTTCTACTATGCTTGATAAAGTCTTAAGAACATCAAAAGAAAAAAAAGAGATGGAGAAATTGAAAAACATAAACTAAATGAGATGGGAGCACTGAGTATGAAATAGAAAAAGTGAAACAGACTGGATAAAAGTAAAAGATCCTCATATAGTTCAGTTGTTTTTAAACATGGCTGCTCATTAGAAACAAATCTGGAGCTCTGGCAAAAAAAAAAAAGCAATACTTGGGCATTTGTAGTTTGTTTATAAATCCAGAAGATTAGATTAGATGATTTGTTTTCTTTTAGCTCCTAAATTTTCCAAGAATAACTAAAAGGTTGTAATATGGTGGGATTACTTTATTAAAAATTTAATAATATCACATATTCGGATCTGATTGAGCTTATTTACATCCCTTATCCTCTATTACAAAAATGATGTTCTGAACACTTAAAACCAAGATGTTATTATCAAAAATAAGACAGCAAGGGCAGTACACCAGTTAAAACCAATTTCCTCTTTTCATCCTTCTCACTCCTTCTAATTTCTTTGTAATTAATGTCTAATATTATGCCTATCCATGAAGCTATTGTAAATAAATTAAGCAAATTAGTACCAATTATTGGAAAAATCAGGAAGTAGATAGTTGATAGACTAGTTACTTAAAAATAATTGATAAGAATTATTTTCACATTTGGATAACAAATTTAAATGATTTTTTAAAAAAACTTTTCATTATATCCTAAAATATAATTATTCATCAGTCATTATTTCTACAAATACCATAAATGTCACTGTAATGGAAAGCCATTTCACTTCCAAGATCCAGTGATTCAATCAATATCATATATCATTTAGTAAAAATTCAGTAACTCAAATTTATTAGACTGAGGTTTTACTTATATGCCAGCCAAGAAACCAAAATACAGCACCTAGACTTCTGATTTGAGAGATTCAGCAGTACTTAAAAAAGCACATATCTGTAGGTGCTTCCATAATCAACCAATCCAGCTCACTCTTCAGGGATAGGAAGAGGAATCTTTCTGAGACCATTGTTTGTTCTAGTTCCTTTTTAGTATTAAGAATAAGATACAAGAATTCTCTATATAATTATATATATATATATAAATATATATATATAAAATATAAATATATATATATTTTTAACTGCTATATATGTAAGATTTGTATTTAGGCTATTCTGTGCTATATTCTTCACTAATAAAATGAAAAACGTCACTTGACTGCATAGCAGTTACTTACTAAAGCATAAGCTCTGTTTATTTTGTTTTCAGTATGTTGACGTTGATAAAGCCCCAGATGAAAGCCCTTACATTGGCAAGTCCAGATACAAGAGAAATATGTTCGCCATAGAGAGTTACATTGTGGATAATGCCCAGCCAGTCGAGATCAAGAGGATGGAGCCAGAGGAAGGGGAGCAACATAGAGACGAGCACGTGAACTTGAAAGCCCATATGCCACTGGACACAGAGCTGGAAGACAAAGAGAACGAAATAAGTACAGGTTAAAGCAAGTTACTTTGAATTCTTTAAATATGTAAAAAGACTGAATATATATGCTGACTTTTTAAATCCTTCTAGTTAAACATGCTGAAGGTACTTATTATGATGGTGTTTACATGAGAAGTTTAAAACAAAAGTAGTAATTCATTGAGCAGGTTATTTTTTAATCATTCCTGTTACGAGGGAGAATTAAAATCTGACCATAATTTGGCAACCTGTCCAGGGGCTCCAAGAATGCTTAAATCTGGTTGTCATGACAACAGATTCTTCTCACCATTGGACCTGCACATTCAAAGGCACATTTAGTAATAACTGACACAAGTACAGTTATTGATGCCTATACATGTTGCTAAAACCTGAAGCAGTGCTTTGGGTAAGTGGGATTAGTGTATTCTTCTTAGGCTTGGGTCCAGGACTGACTTCTGACTCTTCCTGACCTGTCCCACACTCCACCTCCTCAGTTGCCTCCAAAATCATGTAATTCAAGGAATCTTACCACTTCCTGGCAAGTCATAAAGAGAAATCAACCCAAGGGGACACTTAGAGACCTTCCAGATGGCAGAGTTTGAATGCACTTACCCACTTAGCTGAATGCATATGAAGGAATTAGAAAGCAGTCTTGAGTTCATGCGTCTATCTCAGTGGTAACCATGGCCCATTGTGGGGATCTCAGTCAGTGAGATTAGTGGTCCATCTTCCCTTGGTTGGCAGCTAAATGGAAGAACTCAGAAGGCCAGTAGAGGTTGACCTGGAGACAGGAAAAACGAGACTGGCTGCCACGTCTGCGTACACTATACTCAAGGCTCTGGAAGGGAAAGGCAAACTGCATCAGATGCCTGTGCTGACCAGCTTCACGGGGCTCATAGTTTCATAGGAGATGGGGAAGGAGGGAGGGAGAGAGGAATTAGAATCTTGAGGCAGAAAATCTTTTGTAAGTGCATATTTTCAAGTAAAATCCTTAGTCTCTCAAAAGTTCCTTAATTTCTGGACTATCAAGTAAAGCCCCTTTTATGTTAAGAATTTTACAAGTAAGTGGATCAATTATAGCTCTATGTCATATCATGAAACTATTCTATAGATTATTAGAGAGGAAAACCATCATAAGCAATTACTTTTTTTTATTCATCTGATGTATAATTACAGAATTTAATTGGGGAAGTTATGGCTAAGAAAAGGGTAGAAATTTAAGAATTAAATATTTTTCTTGTGTGTGTCTGTGTGCATGGTTTTTAAATTTGTAGCACAAGCTCGACTATCAGAACTGCATGATGAAATAGAAAAGGCAGAACAACAAATTTTAAGAGCCACTGAAGAATTTAAACGACTGGAAGAAGCTGCACAGCTTAAAAAAGTAGGTAAAAGTGGAGCTGTATTGCTGAGAGGAAACGCTGAGAGGCGAGCATGCTTCCCGCTTCACAACTGCGTGAAGACCGTCTTCAAACAGCCTTTAACAGTGCTGCCTGTTTAATTGTGGAGTAACAAATTTCAGAGTCAGACATGGTTCTAGCATTTTCCAATTTCATTTCCTACCATTCAGGATGACATCCTATTAGCATTTTATAGGCTTGTAACATTTTATAGATTGTACAGGTATACATTACTTTTATGTAAAAAAGATACATTCCATCTACTCTATTATGAAAGTGTCTAATTTATAAAGGGAAGCTGCTTCCTAATATCTTTCTTAATTTAATTAAATACTCCCCACCATTAAGATCTTACCTGGGACCTAGATTAAGAGCCAGAAGACATCTCTGTAATAACATTATTAAACACAGGCAGCAAAAATATAAATGATAAAAAATGCAGTATATAAAAAGAGATGTCATGAAGAAGTAAACAGCTCAAAACCTGTGACATAGCTGAATAGGAAGAAAGTTCAAAAAAGGAAGTATTCTGACATTTTAGTTTTTAAGTATGTAAAAGGTTTTAATTATTTGCAAATTCAAAAAATCAATATTTTAAAAATATGATGGTAACTGTATTCACACCATAGTAAGTAGAAAAGAACATGAAGTTCAAGTTATATATTCCTTTAAAAAGATAGCCTGTGTTGTTACTTTCAGATTGTTTAGTAACCAGAGACTGATCGGGTTTGTGTGGCAGTGGCTGACTGGGCTGCGCCCTGAGTAATGAGCAGCTGTGCTCCTCCCACAGGGGCAGGAAGTAGGCCACAGATAGTAAGAATAAGTTTAGCAGAAATGTGCAGATAAACAGCAGAGGTTGTAGGGAGGGAAAAAACGAAAATTAGGAGAAACAATGAAAAGGATGTAGAGTGTGGCAGCCCACAGAGGCCTCACTGAGGAGGCGACACTCAGTCTGAGGAAGGATGGCGGGGAGCCAGGGAGGTCTTCAGGCAGAGGTGACGGGCGGGGGGGTTGCAAAAGGCGTCAGACTCGAGTCCTCTGCAGAGTGAGGGAGAGTGCAGTGGGAGATGAGGTTAAAGCTCATGCCAGGCATCATAGACCCTTTTAAGGGGTATGAATTTATCCTGAATGGAATAGGAAACCTTTGCAGGACTTTAGGTGGTAGAGTGGCTGATCTTATTTGTATTTTTGTAAGGTCGCTCTCCTATTTGATGAGATGAAGTGGGTTGAGAGAGATGGAAAGAATGGAGATGAGTACATTGGTTTGGAGGCTGTTGTCTAGTACAGGCAAGGTATGATAATGGCTTGGACCACAAAGGTGATGGTCGTCATGGAGAGAAGGGAGACTAGGTAAAAATATGGAAGGAGAAATGGTGGGAGTTAAAGAAGGATTGAAAGTGGGAGATGAGGCAGACAGAGCTGTCAAGCGTGGTTTATAAGAATTTATAATTTATAAGAATAATTAAATAAGAATGTTTTAAAACAGCACTAGCCAAAGCTTTATATAGATAAATGGTATTCGAATACAAGGGTAAATGCTGTATCAAGTCAACTACCATTAAGGCTGTGGTTATTGTTATTAATAATTTATGTTATTTGTACTAGAATGAAAAGTTTCATTACTACCTGCATTTATTTTTTCATAAGCTCTTATGAAATAAACGTTTTTACGTGTAATAAAGATAAAAGTGTAAGATATGAATGGATTGCCTAGATAACTCTTACATTTTACTTTTACTAAAAAATCTGATAGAGCATGCAGTTATGCTGTTTAAAATTGTACTAGTTGTTTTCTGTAAATTTGAAAATCAGTGTTTCTGTCCTTTCCTAATTGTATATTGGGGTGTGGGGGGAATTAGATTTCAGAAGCAGAGAAAGACTTTCTTCTCAAGCAGCTGAATGGCAGGATACAGCTTTTAAATAAATTACGCCAGGAAGCTCTTGATCTAGAAATGCAGATGGAAAAGCAAAGAGGAGAAATTGCTGAAAAGCAGGAGGAGATCAAGGACCTCCAAAGAGTTATTGATAGTCTGGATTCCAAAGACCCAAAACATGTAAGTAAATGAAGAGAGCTTTGGCTTGTTCTGTGGGGGTGAGAATATCATTTTTTCTGTTAATAGATATTATGTCTCATCATTTTTAGCCTCAGAGTCCTTTCTGAAGATCTCTTACTTTGATGCACAAATGTGAGCAACGTGTTTATGTGTGTGTGTATATAACATGTGTGTATATACATATTGTTTGTTGTTTTTATTTAGTCACTAAGTCATATCTGACTGTTGCGTGACCCAGCTGTAACCTGCCAGGCTCCTCTAGGATTTCCCAGGCAAGAATACTGGAATGGCTTGCCGTTTTCTTCTCCAGGGAATCTTCCCAATGCAGAGATCAAACCTGATCTCCTGCACTGCAGGCAGATATTTTACCACTGAGCCACTGGGAAGCCCACATGAAAAATTAGAGATTTTAAATCATATATAATATGGCCTATAATATCTTCCCTTATCCCATTTATTTGCTCAAAAGTCGACCGCCCTATGTCAGGCCCCTAAGGACAGGAGCTGTGTCCCCAGGGGTCGGTACTGCGTTCAGAATGATTGCCTTAAGGGAAAGAGTCAAGGACAGGCCTGTCGCTCCCACCCAGACAAGCTCCTTTTCTGCCTGTTGGAGTTCTGTGGTCTATGAGTGTAATTAGACCCTAGATTGTCTATTTGCTTTCAACAAACAACTGTGATAGTCTTGGCATACAGGGAGCCTAATACACACCAGATGTCTGTAAAGTATTACATATAGAAAGAGGTTAAATGAAAAGTAGGAAAGGCATGCAAGTGTTGAAGGTAGTCAAAATCAGTGTATTAGTGGGGATGAAGCTCCTGGAGTTTAGTTCTAGGGCTGTAGCTTTAGTCTGAGTACCAGAGGATGCCTCTCTTTAATCATTTACCCAGAAGGGGCGTCTTGTTTCTAGTTTGCACAAAGTCACCTTACTGGCTAGTGTCTGGCATCCCATTTTATTGCTGCAAAATGTGAACATTTTAGCAAGAGGGAACGAAGCATGGTATTGTGCATATTTTTCTGCAGATATAGACTAACCTTTATTATCTAATCAGATGAAGTGTTTTTCTGAATTGCAAATAGAATTTAAAAATAAAAGCTTGAGAGATCAGAAAGCAGTAAATGAGAAATGATGAGAAACGTGTATTAAGTGACAGTGATGTGTCTTGCATTGCACTTGGTTTTAGGCATATACTGTGAGGAACTTTATTTTATTACAGCATCCAAACGAGATTGGTGACTTTTTAACTTGCATAAGATTTAAAAAAAAAAAAAAAAGAAGGGGGGCTTCCCTAGTTGCTCACTGATTAAAAAAAAATCTGCCTGCTAATGCAGGCAGTGTGGGTTCCATCCCTGGGTCGGGAAGATCCCCTAGAGAAGGAAATGGCAACCCACTCCAGTATTCTTGCCTGGAAAATTCCACAGACAGAGGAGTCTGGCGGGCTACGTACAGTCCATTGGGTCACAAAAGAATCAGACTCAACTTTATGACTGAACAACAACAAATAAGATAAAAATGAGATCAGCCCTGGGATTTCTTTGGAAGGACTGATGCTAAAGCTGAAACTCCAGTACTTTGGCCACCTCATGCGAAGAGTTGACTCATTGGAAAGACTCTGATGCTGGGAGGGATTGGGGGCAGGAGGAGAAGGGGACGACCGAGGATGAGATGGCTGGATGGCATCACGGACTCGATGGACGCGAGTCTGAGTGAACTCCGGGAGTTGGTGATGGACAGGGAGGCCTGGCGTGCTGCAATTCATGGGCTCGCAAAGAGTCAGACACGACTGAGCAACTGAACTGAACTGAAATGATGCCCAAGTCTCCCTTTTAGGAAGAGGCAGAGCCCATGCTTATGCTAGTAGATGACTTTCTCCTCACAAAGGAGTTACAAATCTAAAGAGATTAATTACTTTTAAAATTAGCTCAGTGCCAAGCCTAATCAAGTTTTCAACAAAGGCAAGCATTTAACTAGTTTTCAAAAGCAAAAGATACTATGTAAAAATCAAATCCCCTTTTAGTTAGAGAAAAGGGTTCACAGCTAGAAGCAGAAATATCAGAGGAACAAGGAACAAATGTAATAAGGGGAGAGTCGTATCCCTGTTCACTATCTAGCTATGCCCTATGGAAGCAAAAGGTAACAGTACCCCTGGAGGGCATCAGCCTGTAGTAATCTGTTGCAGAGGTTTTCGTGATTGGCCTGGGGCAGCTTCCTGTGTTGTGATTTAAAGCGTGGAGGGTGGGGCCTGCTTGCAGAGGCTGCTTGCGATTGGCCGGGCTGGGTTGCCGCTCAGCCTCCGCCAGGAATGTGGTTTGAAGTGCTGGGAGGTTAGAGGCTCGGAGGCGCTTACAAAAATGTGGCTGTCAGAGAGGGAAGTGCACAGGAGTTTCAAGGCAACATTAGAAAGCGTTCCGCCCACAGCTCCTCTGTTCTCAACGGCTCAGTTTTAACAGGACACATTCTAAGTTAAGGTATGATCATTCTCTCTCTCTCTCTCTCTCTCTGTACAAGGACTTAGAAAGGAGGAGGAGCCAGAGATGCAAGTTCCTGTTTTTACAATACCTCTATTGTGAGCTCCGGTCGGGAAAATCGCTGAATATACTTTTGCTCCCATGTGTTCAATGCAGATCATTGACGTATTGAACTAATTTTTTGTCCTGCATGTAGAGATTTCAGTAGAAGTTTTAATGGTGAATTTTAAAGATTTTTTGATACAAGTATGAGGGCAGAAGATTTTAAAAATTCACTCTGAGCCACAAAAATCCTAAATTTGCTTAGAATGTAAGCTTGTATCTCTAGGCAGCTTTTGAGAAAGCTTTCAGGTGGGTGTTTTGGGAGAGTAGGAGCAGTTTTGGGAATCCCATTGAGCCAAGCGGGCTCGCGTCTGTTCTGCAGAAACGAAGAGACTTTCTTTCTTGTCTTTGGAGGCAACAGCATGTGAAACTGAGGACTGTTCTTTTATAGTCAGATGACAGTCTTAGACTTGAGAAGAATGCAGTCTGTTACTCAGATGGATATAGTTCTTTCTCCTGATCACTTTCTCTTGATTTATTTTTGTTCTGTTCCTCTGATCCTGTAGGGGCAAGCTAGAGCTGAGAGTGCGTGGGAGGACACAGGTTCTCTGGGGAATTATTTTGTCTCCATATGAACAGTTGCTTAAGGAGACCTGGGAAGTCATTTGGTGGACCTGAGATTCAATTCTCATGCGTGAAGGAGAGTTAGACTAGATCATTGGTTCTCAGTTTTTCATCCCAGCACACCAGAGAAATGCAATCCAATCCTTTCAGTTAACAGTAGCTCCCTAAAGCAATGACTGTCAAGGTATATGTGGGTGTGTGAAAGCTTTTTTTCTACCCAGGAATATATGTAGTGGTTGGACGAGAAGGGCGTGCCTCCATAGGGCCCTCCATCTTGAGGATCACTGGCCTAAATGGTCTTTGAGGTCTCTCTCAACTCCCAGTTTATAGAACTTAAAAGCAAAATGTTTCTTTGTATAAAGAATTGAAAATAAAATTGAATTCTAAGGAAGTATTTATTTCATGTCTCTATCTCCCCCAAAATATTATAAAAACATTGCTTTGCTGACAAAGGTCCATCCAGTCAAAGCTATGGTTTTTCCTGTAGTCATGTGTGCATGTGAGAGTTGGACCATAGAGGAGGCTGAGCGCCAAGGAACTGATGCTTTTGAACTATGGAGTTGGAGAAGACTCTTGAGAGTCCCTTCAACTTCAAGGAGATCAAACCAGTCAATCCTAAAGGAAATCACTCCTGAATATTCATTGGAAGGACTGATGCTGAAGCTGAAGCTCCAGTACTTTGGCCACCTGATGTGAAGAGCTGACTCGTTGGAAAAGACCTTGATGCTTGGGAAGATTAAAGACAGGAGGAGAAGGGGACGACAGAGGATGAGATGGTTGGATGGCATCACTGACTTGATGGGCATCAGTCTGAGCAAGCTCCGGGGGTTGGTGATGGACAGGGAGGCCTGGCGTGCTGCCGTCCACGGGGTTGCAAAGAAAACAGCTCATGTGAAAGCAACACAGTGCCTGACACAAAACAGATGCAAATTGTTACATTTTCTTTCCATTCTTCCTTAGAAATGTTATTAAGGATGATTATTTTTATAAACATTAAAAGAATCTGGATTTTTTTTTCAATTTAGTGCCATATGAAGGCTCAGAAAAGGGGTAAAGAACAACAATTTGACATTATGAACAAGCAGTACAAGCGACTAGAAAGCCGTTTGGACGAGATACTTTCTAGAATCGCTAAAGAAACCGAAGAGATTAAGGACCTTGAACAGCAGCTTACGGAAGGTGAGAATTCTAAGCAGGATTTGAGGTATATCAGTTTCAGTGTTAGTAAAAGACAAATGACAGGCGTTAATCCAAATATTAGCTGAATATGCTTCAGCTGTTAGTGCTAGAAGTTGATAGGGAACTGTTTACAGAGTTCTCAAAAATGTTTAATAAAGTTAAGAATTTTTCTTTTGGCTTTCTTGGGTTGACGTCCTAATGCGTCAGATCACTGTGGCAGGAAGTGCATACGTGATCCTGATAAACGCTGGTACGCGATTGCCTTCTTCTAAGGCACAAAATCCTTGTCACTTATCCCTGCTATCAAGCAGTCGGTGTCTGGTTATAAGGAGAGTGCAGAAAGAGTTTTAGAATCTATTTTTGCAACGCAAATTTAAATTGTGACACTGCCAGAATAGTGGAAGAGGAAGATGCTAGACTGTAGCGATGAGAACCTGGGCTTGGTGTAAACAGATCCCAGTCCTTGTTTTGCCGTTGTCAGCTGTGTGACCTGGGACAAGTTATTTTTGTCGTGATCATTAGTTTTAGAGAGGTTTAAATGAGATAGTGTTCATGAAGTGCCTGGACATAGTAGGCAATCACCCCGTATGTGATTGGTTGTTGTTTTTTTAAGTCTTCAGCTTCTAGGTTAATGCTGCTAATCTTGGATTTGACTTGGTTTTGTTTCGTGTGTCCAGTAGTAAGATCTCAGTTTTGTTGCACATTCTTCATTATTTTATTTGGAAATTACTACTTGAAACTTTTTACAGCATGAATTAAAGCATTTCATAAGCAATGTCAATGACTATACTATCTTTATTGTATACATGCTTGTTACTCCTGTACCGTGAATAATAGGGGGAAAGATATTATTGTATGTTAAATATGAAAAATAAGATAGTAGGAAATAATTGGAAGCTTAGAATTTCATTCTTAGCTAGTAACAAATAGCTAAGGAGTCTAAATGGAGTAAAATACATCCTGAAAGCATTTTCTTGTGTAGATCATCACCTTCCCTTTCTCTGTCTTGCTTAGGCCAGATAGCAGCAAATGAAGCCCTGAAGAAGGACTTAGAAGGCGTCATCAGTGGGCTGCAGGAATACCTGGGGACCGTGAAGGGCCAGGCCGCTCAGGCCCAGAACGAGTGCAGAAGGCTGCAGGATGAGAAAGAGGCGCTGCTGCAGAGGCTGACCGAGGTCGAGCAGGAAAGGGACCAGCTGGAAATAGTTGCCTTAGATGCAGAAAACATGAGGAAGGTATGATCTGCTGCTTCTTGTCTGTTCTCCTTAGCCTCCGAAGCAGATGGTGCCCAGATGAAGTCAGTGAAGGACATTAGCGATGCTGCGGTTGTAAGTGGCAGAAGCGGCAGTGGCTGTCCTGTGTTTTGGGCTTTTTTCCCCTTTGTGATGTGCTTGGAATGATTTTTTTTACTTTACTAAGAATAGGAAGATTATTTTAGCAGAATTTCTATCCCTGAAAAGTACTGTGCTCAAATAACTTGAAAGAATAAGGAAGTGTAGCTATTATAATAGGAGAAGGCAATGGCACCCCACTCCAGTACTCTTGCCTGGAAAATCCCATGGACGGAGGAGCCTCTTAGGCTGCAGTCCACGGCCTCACACAGAGTCGGACACGACTGAAGCGACTTAGCAGCAGCTATTATAATTACTATATTAGGTGTTCATATTTTATTATTTGTGCAGCAAAATTAAGTACAACATAATTTTTCTTATTCTTGTTGTTATTACTTCATAATGTTAGTGTTATTTTACAGATAACAAGATGGACACAGCATCGTAAATTAAACCCTTCCATGCTTGATTTGTTGACATTCATTCAGAGATTTCACTTGCTTTGTTTTAGTTGTTTGGCAAACTTTATACTGCAAGAGAATCCAGGTTCCCAAACCTCATCCCCAGTAGGGCTGTCTTTGGAAATTTGAATTAATGCATTTTAATGTTATGAAATTTATCAGGCATATAAGAATATCAGAAATATTTAGCACCATGTACCAACAACTCAGCTTAAAAAATAAAACATGCAGACATACTTGAAACCCTCTGTGTACTGCCTCCTAGAAGCAGCAAAACCCTGGGTGTGGTCATTATTCCCTCTATATCCCTTCTTTTATGTGTGTCTATCTATAAAAATATGTAGTGTTGTTTTGCATAATTTTAGGATTTATATAAAAAGCACATGGTGTATTCTTTGGCCACTTTCTTCCTTCGTGTTTATATTTTTGAGAATTGTGCACATTGATACATTTAGCTTTACTTTATTTATTTTGATGTATGTAGCGTCCCATTGTCTGTGTATACTGCAGAATTTATTGCTTATTCATCCTCTTCTTGGGGGATATTGAGATGGTTTCTAGTCTTTCACTATTATGATACTGAGAGTGACATTCTTACATATATCCGGAGCATGGGGACTATGCTTACAGGGGACTGTGGGTCAAAGTATGTGTGCCTCCTCCAGTTCACTAGACATTATCAAATTGCTATCCATATTCATCTGTGAATTTCCGTTCCCACCAGCAGTGTGAAGGCTGCCATTACACCACATCTTTGCCATCTAACTTTCATTTTGTAAGCCTTAATTTTGAAATAATTTCAAGCACACAGGAGAGTTGCAAGAATAACTCACTGTAATTTCCGTTCCGAGTCACCGATTAATGCTTTACCACGTTTGCTTTATCTCATATTTAATTTTACATGATTTTATGTATATTTTTATATTAATTTTTTTCCTAATCATGTTAGAATTAGTTGTAGGCAATCATGCTCTTAAGCTTTGAAATACTTCAGCATGTCTTTCCTAAGAACAAGGACATTTTCTAACGAAAGCACAGAATAAGGGTCAAGTTCAGGAAATATAATATTTTGCCAGACTTAGTGTTTGCCAATCTGCTAGGTTTGAAATGATCTTTGTGTTTTCTTACATTTACAGAAAAGTTGAAAGAGTTCATTGAGCTTCTGTGTGCTCTCCTAAATTAAACAAATAGTTTACCATATATATATATATATATATATATATATTTTGCTGGGTCATTTGAAAGTTGCAGGTGTTAAGACATCATCCCTTTAGTCCGCATCTCTTTAGAGCGAGGCTGCTTTCTTCCATCACTGTGATGCCCTTATTGCACCCAGAAAATCAGCAGCAGTGCCTTGACACTGTCTACTCTCCGAGCCATTGTCCCGTTTATGCCAGGGGTGAGTTTTATAGCTTGTGTGTGTCTGTGCAGAATCCAGCCAGTAGTTCTGTATGGTATCCCACCTTCTAGATGTGTCTAATTGTCTCCTCATGGTTGGTTTAACTTGTTCCTCTATGCTCTGTGCAAAGTAATGTCTTGTTTTAACTACACTTCCCCCTGATTACTGGAGAAGTTAAGTACTTTTCATCTGCTTATTTGCCGTTCAGTTTTTCTCTCCAGTGAATTCCCACTTCATATTCTTTGCCTATTTTTTCTGTTGGATTGTCTGTCTTTTTCTTAATGATTTGTAGAAGCTCTTTATATATTCTGGATATTAATTCTCTGTTGGTTTTATGTAGAATCTGCATCCTGGATCAGCAGCCCAGATGATTCAGATGCTAGCTGGTCTGTTATCACCCACTGAGAAACACTTCTATAGAAGTCCTCATCACAAGAGTCTCCTTTGTAATCCAGAGTAGTTTGGTCTAATTCTTCAAGATCCCAGATAAATAGATGAAAATTATAATGTTTAATCATAAAAAAAAAGGACTAAAATGGATCAGAACTGTGGCATACTAATCAGTATGTACTATATACTTGTCAACATTCGTTTAAGTTTCTCTATCATCCTTAATATTAGAGAGTGCTAGTCCCATTTTGTTCCTCTGGTAAGTGAACACACTGTGGTTTAATAGAAAGTCTGGGCTTTGGAGTCAGAAATCTCAGTTTGCATTCTGACTCATCGTTTTTTTAGCTGCACAGCCCGGTGCTGTTTACCTCGGTGTTCATTCTCCATTTCCTCATCTGTAAATCTGGGATAATACCTTGCCTTACATAGTTACTCTGAGGGTATAGTGAAATAACGAATGTGAAAATATTTATTCCAATGTCTGAAGGAAAATAGGCCTTAAATTTTATCCTCTTTTTTTTTCTTCTTATGAATACATAAGAGTCGTTTAAAGGATCACATCTGGTTACTCTGAAAAACACGTTGTAGCTTGCTGATTTTTCTGATAACAGTCAGGGTTTTGTTTTCCAACCTAGATTCACACAGCCTGCAGCCTCATCATATCGCCAGTGAATGCTGTCTGTGCCTGGGCAGCAGTGGCTGGCCAGCATTTGGTTTAAGTGCTCGGGTTACTTATAATGACTTGCAGATGCTTAAGCAGCACAACGAGGGTTCTGTACTTAAACATACACTGAATCCTTGCAGGAGCTTGCGGAGCTAGAAAGCGCCCTGCAGGAGCAGCATGAGGTGAATGCGTCCCTGCAGCAGACCCACGGAGACCTCAGTGCCTACGAGGCTGAGTTAGAGGCACAGCTGAGGATGAGGGATGCCGAAGCCAGCCAGCTCAAAGAAGAGCTGGGAAAACTAGCAAGGCTCAGCCAGGTGAGTAAGAGCATGAAGCCGTGTAGAAACCAAGTAGCCTGGGCCTTAACATAACAGCTTTCCTTTCATTTGCTCTAATATTAAACCCTTTTTAAGCCCATGTGGACTGATGGGCTTCCCCCGTGGCTCAGTGGTAAAGTATCCACCCACAATGCAGGAGATGCAGGTTCGATCAAGCCCTGGGTTGAGAAGATCCCCTGGAGATGGAAGTGGCAACCCACTCCAGTGTTCTTGCCTGAGAAATCCTATAGACAGAGGACCCTGGCAGGCTGCCGTCCATGGGGTCGCTCGCAGAAGAGTCAAACACAACTTAGCAACTGAGCAACTGTGTGACGTGATGAGGAGAGCACCTGTTTGGAGTCAGACGGCCTGAGCGCAAGTAGGACCCCTGTGTGAGCGTGGGCAAGCCGCCCTGTGGCTCTGAGCCGCTGATGGATGCTTGCCGCTTCTGTCATGTACTTACCCTCTTCTGAGGATAAGTGAGACAGTGGACAGGAAGCACTAACAGCTGGTAATCACTAAATTCGAGTTTTTCTTTCTCAAACCAGCTTCAAGAGGCCTCTTTCAAGTTGACAGTAAATTTTACTGCGCTACTTTCCGTTTCGTTTGGGGGAAACATCCACTAGTTTAAATTATACCTTGAAAATTAGACGAATATTTATTCACCCAATCAATACTTATTGCTTGGCCATTAAAGACCAGATGCCCTGGATGCTGCAGAGAGAAGCACAGCCATGGTTACTGTCCTTGTGAAGCTGACAGTCCGGTGGGTGAACAGGTGTTAGAGGGAGAAAGGGGTAGGGCCCTGTGCTGGGGGAGCAGTGGTCAGGGAAAGCTGCCCGTGGTAATGATGTTTCAGCCGAGACTTGGAAAATGACTAGGGTTTGGCCGTGCAGAGGGAGCAGGGGCGAGATGAGCAGAGGTAAGGGATGTGCTCTTGGCAGAGAGGCAAGGGGAGAGAGTATAATGCATTTGAAATGCTGAAAGTATGCCTCCAATATGCCAGGGATGAGGAGAGGAGTCGGGAATGAGTGAGAAATAAGGGCAGAGAGGCAGACAGTGACCAGTTATAGTATATTCTTGATCTCATTAAAATACAATTTTGTTTAGCTGTTAGACAAATGGGTTGCATTTTCTACCAGGAAGCCCACTCGGACCTTCCACTGTATCTGCTGAATATCTGGGCTCAGGACTCTGATTCTTCTTTAACTTGTGCTCAAAGCATTTTATCCTGCGTGTGAAGTCATCTGTTAGACTGTCCGTCTCCCCTACGAGACTCAGAGCGCAGTGAATGCCAGAGTGCAGGCGCCTGTTCCAGTACCTGCAGCTGAGGAGGGTTAACAGCTTCCCACTGGGTGAAGGTTAGGTCAGGTGAGATAGTTTGAAACAGGCATAGGAAAAGATGCTCAATATTGCTAATTATTAGAGAAATACAAATCAAAACTACAGTGAGGTACCACCTCACACTAGTCAGAATGCCCACCATCTACAAACAGTAAATGCTGGAGAGGGCGTGGAAAAAAGGGAACCCTCCTATGCTGCTGGGGGAGTGTAGGTTGGTACAGCCACCATGGAGGACAGTATGGGAGTTTCTGAAAAAATGGAAAACAGTTACTATATGATCCAGCAGTCCCACTCCCGGATCTATATCTGGAAAAGAGGAAAACTATTTGAAAAGATACATGCATGCCAGTGTTCATAGCAGCACCATTTATTGATACAGTAACCAAGACTTTGGGAGCAACTTAAATGCCTATAAATAGATGAATGGATAAAGAAGATGCAGTGTGTGTGTGTGATATTACTCAGCCATAAAAGGGAATGAAGTACCATTCGCAGTAAAGTGGAGAGGCCGAGAGACGATCATAGTAAGTGAGGTAAATCAGAGAAAGACAGTGAGTAAATGTCACTTACATGTGGAGTCTAAGAAAATGATACAAATGAACTTATCTACAGAACAGAAACCGACTCACAGTCGTAGAAGACAGATTTATGATTACCATAGGGGAAAGGGAAGAGGACAGGTAAATTGGGAATTCAGCATTAATATATACATGCTACTGCTTTTAAAATAGGCAAACAAGGGCCCACCCTGTAGCACAGGGAAGTGTATGTAGTATCTTATAATAACCTGTAATGGGAAAGAATCTGAAAGAGAATAGGTGTATATTTGTACACTGAAACATTATAAATCAATTATATGTCAATTAAAAACAAGGTAGTTAATTAAAAATTAGAAAACTGTAGTTGACCTGATCAGAGTGTGGAAAAGAGGAGATTGGGAAGAAAAACAATTAAAATAGCAGTAAATATTAATATATTTTGTAACTAATAGTAAATACAATTTCTAGATGGTATCTCGTTTGAAATAAGATTTAAATGTTTAAGCCAGCCCTTACTAGCTTAAAAATCTTTTGTACTTCCCTTGTCCTTTTTTAATTTTTCTTATAAGTCTTGACAAAAATAGGCCTTTTCACAAATTCATGTGGCATTTAAAGGGCATTCCCTTCCTTGGCATCAAGACTACCAGCACTGGTCTTCCAGCTGCATGCCGAGAGCACGGGCGTGACAGACCTCTCTTGGCTGTACAGGTCTCTGATTGGCACCTTTTAGTTATTGAAGTCACTTGTGATACTTGTTAAATGCAGATTCCTGGGCCATGTCCTAGAAACTCTGGCCCAGCAAGTGTGAGATGGAGATCAGGCCTCTACGTGTTTAACAAGCGTGCCAAGTGATTTTGATACAGGTGGTTGAGGACCACAGTGTAAGAAATGTTGGTCTAAGGGAAGGGAGAGCAGTAATTGTTGACTCCCTCACAGAGCTTTTAAAGGTTGATATCTGGGCTCCCTCCTGGAGATTCTGATGCTTACCCTTCCTTATGTGTTAATAGTTGAAGGAGGCCTGTGAAAACCCTACCTTGAGCCTTTTAATTTGGAGATACAAACATAAAACTGAATTATAAAACCAAAGCTCCCGAGGGATTGCATGTGTATGTGAGTTTCTGCATGCATGCTAAGTCCCTTCAGTTTATTTATGCCTTATCAGATCATAAGTTATTGCTGTTTTACTTTTTTTGTTTCATTGCTTCCTATGGCAATAGCTAGAACAGTCAACTCTACAAACAGAACTTGAGAAAGAAAAACAAGCCCTCAAGAATGCCCTGGGAAAAGCTCAGCTCTCGGAAGAAAAAGAACAAGAGAACAGTGAGCTCCGCGCCCAGCTTAAACAGCTGCAGGTAGGGACTTGCTGGCTCCAGATGCGGTCTTTCTTGGGACGCCCAGAGATGCTGCCATCCGTTAGTCAGACAGCCTGCTCTTACATGCAGTAAGCTATTTGCAAAAAGGAATTTGAGCTAGGATAGCACCGTAGCTTCTGTTCCTTGTGAGCCCAGCATTTTGAGATTATTACTGTGTATGTCCTTTGTGTTGTTATGATGGTGCTGAGAGATGGAGGCTGTGTTGATCCTGAACTGAGACCACTGTAAACTGATGGATGACAGCGGTGCCTCGCATTCCCCCTAATTAATAACACCACCGTCACCAGCCTGGGCTGCAGTACGCAGCTGGATGCATTCTTCCTCCACTGAAATATCTTTGTAATTATCCAGGAATATAACTAGAATGGGTTGTAGTAGAACTTCTTAGTTGTGAAGCTTTCACAGTCTCCTTCTCAGAAGTGATGTCATTAAAAATGCAGTCATTTTACATGTGTGAGAGTTTTCTTGGGCAAGTTAGCCTTACAGCTATTTTCACAATAACCTGCCCCATAAACTGCAGGAGAAGCAGGTGGACAGGATTTTCCAGGGAATTAAACATTCTCAAAGAGGACAGCTGTCTGAAACAATGAGTGCCTGGGCCAACACACAGGCCTCCAGGGCTGTGAGGTTGGGGGCCTCACGGCTGAGGCGCCAGCTGTGCCCCTTTACTGGAAACCAAGGGGCAGAGTTGTGCTTATTTGTGAGGAGAGCTCCAGTAATTCATGTAGGGGGGTTGTGACAAGTAAGACTATATAAGCTCACCTGAATTCTCTCTCTTTTCTCCCAATGCATAGAATATTTTTTTCTCAAAGTTTAAGTAAATCTAGTTACCTGGAATCTTGTTTTCACTGCTATCATTTCGGCTTCTGAAGTGAATATCATAAAAAATATACATGCTTTCTATTCTTGTGTGAGTTCTGTGTTTGTTAGGTATTCATTGTGTTGTTTTTTATCTTTACTATGGAAATTTGCAAATCATTACAAAATCAGAGAAAAAATAACCTTATGCCCTTTTGTTTACTCAGCTCAAACAGTTGTCAACATTCTGCCATTCTTGTTTCAGTTAGTCCACTTTTTCTTGTCTGGGATACTTTAAAGAAAACATCATACCTCTTTATTTCAACCCTAAGTACTTCAGTATATATCTCTTAAAGAAAAGGACTTCAGGAGCCTTCTCTCCAAAGGAGAAAGTGAGATCAGCTTTCCAGAATGCTGGTCATGCTATGAGATTCTCTTAGTTGGAACTGGGTTGTTTGCTTGCTTGGCCTTCTAAACTCCTGATACGGAGTTCAAGTTAAACTCACTCTGCATTTATCTTTGTCAGAAATCGTTTAGTTGCCGTGAGCCAAAACCTACTAATGCCGGCTCAGGGAAGGAGACAGGCGGCTGGCTAGGGACCAGAGCTGCTTTGTCAGCCTCCCATGCGGGCGGCTCTCATCGCTCCTGCTCTGTCTCCCTGGACCCAGCATCGCAGCCCTGCGCCAGTGTGACCTTACAGGACTAGCTCTCCTGCTGACGTGCTGGACTGGATTTTGGTTCTAATGCTGGAGGGAGTGAGAGCTCTCTTCTGTCTAGTCAGTGGGTTGGCTGTCCTGGGTCAAATCACCTGTGACCAGGATTAGATAGTAGTGCAAATATGGGTGCCTCAGGGCAAAGGGCAGGGACAGTTTACAGATAAGAGACTCCAGGTGGACAGAACTGTTCATTGTAATGCTGAATTCACCATATGAGTTCAGTTCAGTTGCTCAGTCCTCTCCGACTCTTTGCGACCCCATGAATCGCAGCACACCAGGCCTCCCTGTCCATCACCAACTCCCGGAGTTCACTCAGACTCACGTTCATCGAGTCAGTGATGCCATCCAGCCATCTCATCCTCGGTCGTCCCCTTCTCCTCCTGCCCCCAACCCCTCCCAGCATCAGAATCTTTTCTAATGAGTCAACTCTTCGCATGAGATGGCCAGAGTACTGGACTTTCAGCTTCAGTATCATTCCCTCCAAAGAAATCCCAGGGCTAATCTCCTTCAAAATGGACTGGTTGGATCTCCTTGCAGTCCAAGGGACTCTCAAGAGTCTTCTCCAACACCACAGTTCAAAAGCATCAATTCTTCGGTGCTCAGCCTTCTTCACAGTCCAACTCTCACATCCATACATGACCACAGGAAAAACCATAGCCTTGACTAGACGGACCTTAGTCGGCAAAGTGATGTCTCTGCTTTTGAATATGCTATCTAGGTTGGTCATAACTTTTCTTCCAAGGAGTAAG
>SJYT01019956.1:0-15428 GCA_006410635.1 Cephalophus harveyi | reverse complement strand
AATATACAGCCTTGATGTACTCCTTTTCCTATTGAACTATATTCTTAACAGTTAAGTTTCTACTGTTGAGAATAAATATTAACCAGTTGCTTCCTAAATGGAATGGTCTCAGAGACAGATTCTACCCAGGCTTCTGTGAGACTTCATGTCCCAAAAGAACCCGTAAATTCATGTAATTCCTCCTCCCTAACAATCAAAATATAAGTAGAATTTATTTGGTGAAAAGTGACTACATATTTTAAAGTATAAAAACTAAGTATGCTGGTACAAGCAAAATAGGGCTTCCCCAAAAAGAAAGAAAAAAGAAGGAAAATAAAGAGGATTAGCCCTGCCAGATATTAAAGGAGTATTATACTGTTATAAAACTAATAGATATATCCTTGAGATAAGGCACCAAACCTCTTTGGAAAACTCCAAACATAGATGGGAATAGGGGTCGTGACAAAAGGAATAACATATACTTCTGCTAAAGAATTCCTCCTTACCTATTACCCAAAATTCAACCTGGTCCTTTCACAGGAACTGAGGTCAAAAAACATTCAATTTAACCTAATTTATCACTGGCAGAAGATCAAAGCGATAGCTTATGGAAGGTTTAATCTGCTTTTCTTCTACTCAAGGAAATTACAAAAAAGAAAAAAAAATCTTTTCTCACTCTCTGTTAAGAACAAGGGCTATTATCTTTTTAAGGAAATCAATAATTTTATTCACTTTGAAGTGGTTAATACACGTTTCATCCATTGTTGGCATTCAAATATCTGTTATAAACACCACAATATCTGCAACCAAAAGATGAAAAGGGTTACTATTTTAAAAAAGGTATTTGAGTTATATAAATTCTTTCCAACCCAAAAGAATGAAAAAAAGAAAAAGAAAGAAATTCTAACCAAATGTTCCCTATTTTTTTTTTTGATCACTCAGAGTATGTTATGTCTCTCCGAGGAAAGAGTATGGTCTCATCATATGCGTAGCAAATTGGATGATTACACTTGGCAGAGAATGGAAGAGAAATAAAGCAACTCATTTCCCATTGTTCTTCTTTCTCTATCCTGGTTGCTACCCCCAATAGCCCAACTCAGTATCAGGCATATGAATGGCACATAGACATATGAATAAATGAATAAATCCACACAGCTAGTATGTGACAAAGGCTATTAAATTTTGAATACTTATCATATGCCTGGTATTATGCTATATTCTTTAAATCTATGTTTTTCCTACACAACCCTCTAAGTACTATTGTTATTTTCATGAAAGTTGAAGAATTTGGAGCTCTGACTTGAAGTCATGCTTTGGGGGTAGGCTTTGCAATTTCTGAAGCTTTCTAATACTATGACTATGAAGCCCATTCTGGTTGATGTCATATAGTGCATTCAAGTAAGTCCATTTCCCTTTACACCCCTCCCTGGTGCATAGACTCTGCAGATGGTAGAAATCTTTTGGAGGATCATATGCCCCTGCCTTCATAGCTCTTTCAGGCTTTGATATTCTGATACTTTGACAAATAATACAAAAATCTTCTCTATAAGGAATTATCTCCTGTGGTTCAGCTTTGTGATGCCCTAATGCTTACTCCTTGTGGAGAAGGGGACGACCAAGGATGAGATGGTGGATGGCATTACTGACTCGATGGATGTGAGTTTGAGTGAACTCTGGGAGTTGGTGATAGACAGGGAGACCTGGAGTGCTGCAATTCATGGGGTCGCACAGAATCAGACACGACTGAGTGACTGAACTGAACTGAAACCTTAATGATATTTCTATCTGGTTTCTGTCATCTTGGGAAGTATTTGTATATCTGTGAAGTAACAGTCTACTGTGTAAAGAACACCAGTTTCTAGACCCTGGTCAATTTTTCTGATCCTTTGTTTCCCTCTGAGTTCTCAAAAGTAACACTGGCTCAGAAATTGGTCCTTAAGATACTATGCATTTTGTTTCTCACTTAGTAGTTGATTACACTGTATGTTTTGGAGGTAGTGAATCTTTAAAGCTAAAATTTGAAATTAATGTTAAAGAAATACATTTAATTGGAATACAGAGGAAAAAGAATAACATTTTTGTTATCAAGCATTTTACTCTTTAAAAGTAATGACTATAAATTTACCAAAGGATCACCAGCAGCTTGAAAGGTGGTATTTGACTCTTGGTTCTTTGGATTTTACGTACGTGTGCAGGTGGGCTAAATGGCTTCAGTCGTGTCCAACTCTTTGTGACACTATGGACTGTAGCCCACCAGGCTCCTCTGTCCATGGGATTCTCCAGACAACAATATTGGAGTGGGCTGCCATTCTCTTCACCAGGGGATCTTCCTGACCCAGGACTGAACCTGTGTCTCCTGCATTTCTGGAAGATTCCTTACCACTAAGCCATCAGAGAAGCCTGGGTTTTATGTATATCCTGAAGATAATCCACATCTTCTGGCCTCACATATGCTTGGCTGTGAGAGGAGGTGGTGAGAATAAGGTTAAAAAAGAAATGAAAACAAGAATGCATGATCTATTATCAAATAATTACTTACCTATACATGAAATTTTTCATATAATCTTCCTAACATGATAGAATTTATACCAGTACCTTATATTATTATTAGAGAGGAAACTGAAATAGTAGATGTATCTCACAATTGAGACTAAAGCCAGGATTTGCTGCAGAATTTCTGACTGCAGCATCTGGGCTCTTCCCTCTTGTGTTACACTGTTCTTCTGCTGTTATCTCTGGAGGCTATGAACTATATCTAGAAATTAGAACCTAGTTGCTCTTTGATAATAAGGACTGAGACCTCATTGCTCAGTTTAACATTCAAATCATTGTAGCTTACTCTAATTGAGCATTTATTATTTGTCAGATTTTTTTTGAAAACATTTTATGCTCATAATAAGAATTAAGGTATTGTTGTTGGGCTTTCCTGGTGGCTTGGTGATAAAGAATCCACGTACAATGCAGGAGACCCGGGTTTGATCCCTGGGTTGGGAAGATGCCCTGGCATAGGAAATGGATACCCACTCCAGTATTCTTGCATGGAGAATTCCATGGACAGAGGATACTGGTAGGTTACAGTCTACAGGGTCACAAAGGGTCAGACAAGACTGAATGACTAACACTACATTGTTGTTGTATTTCAACTTTTCAGTTTAGGAAACTTAACCAAAAAGATTTAGAAATCTAAATCAGTTAATCAGTTTAACTGATTGGTTTCAATTCAGTTTAGTTCATTCGCTCAGTCATGTCCAATTCTTTATGACCCTGTGGACTGCAGCATGCCAGGCCTCCCTATCCATCACCAAATCCTAGAGTTTACTCAAACTCATGTCCGTTGAGCTGGTGATGCCATCCAACCATATCATCCTCTGTCATCCCCTTCTCCTGGCTTCATCTTTCCCAGCATCAGGGTCTTTTCCAGTGAGTCAGTTCTTTGCATCAGGTGGCCACGGTATTGGGAGTTTCAGCTTCAACATCAGTCCTTCCAATGAACACTCAGGACTGATCTCCTTTAGGATTGTCATCCCCTTCTCCTGGCTTCATCTTTCCCAGCATCAGGGTCTTTTCCAGTGAGTCAGTTCTTTGCATCAGGTGGCCACGGTATTGGGAGTTTCAGCTTCAACATCAGTCCTTCCAATGAACACTCAGGACTGATCTCCTTTAGGATGGACTGGTTGGATATCCTTGCAGTCCAAGGGACTCTCAAGAGTCTTCTCCAACACCACAGTTCAAAAGCATCAATTCTTTAGTGCTCATCTTTCTTTATAGTCCAACTCTCACATCCATACATAACTACTGGAAAAATCATAGTTTTGACTAGATAGATTTTTGTTGGCAAAGTAATGTGTCTGCTTTTTAATATGCTGTCTAGGTTGGTCATAAATTTTCTTCCTAACAGCAAGTGTCTTTTAATTTCATGGCTGCAGTCACCATCTGCAGTTATTTTGGAGCCCCCCAAAATAAAGTCAGCCACTGTTTCCCCATTTATTTGCCATAAAGTGATGGGGCCAGATGCCATGATCTTAGTTTTCTGAATGCTGAATTCTAAGCCAACTTTTTCACTTTCCTCTTTCACTTTCATCAAGAGGCTCTTTACTTCTTCCTTGCTTTCTGCCTTAAGTGTGATGTGATCTGCATATCTGAGGTTATTGATATTTCTCCCAGCAATCTTGATTCCAGCTTGTGTTTCTTCCAGCCTAGCATTTCTCATGATGTACTCTACACATAAGTTAAATAAACACAGTGACAGTATATAGTCTTGATGTACTCCTCTCCCGATTTGGAACCAGTCTGTTGTTTCATGTCCAGTTCTAACTGTTGCTTCTTCACCTGCATACAGATTTCTCAAGAGACAGGTCAGGTGGTCTGGTATTCCCATTTCTTGAGGAATTTTCCATAGTTTGCTGTGATCTACACAAAGGCTTTGGCATAGTCAATAAAGCAGAAATAGATGTTTTTCTGCAACTCTCTTGCTTTTTCAATGATCCAGCAGATGTTGGCAATTTGATCTCTGGTTCCTCTGCCTTTTCTAAAACCAGCTTCAGCATCTGGAAGTTCATAGTTCATGTATTGTTGAAACCTGGCTTGGAGAATTTTGAGCATTACTTTACTAGCGTGTGAGATGAGTACAATTGTGTGGTAGTCTGAGAATTCATTGGCATTGCCTTCTAACTGATTGGTTTAACCGATTGGTTTAAAGCTCCAAAAGCTAACTGATTGGAGATCAGATTCAAACCTATACAATTTGACTGCAGTCTGTTTATGCTCTTGACTATGCTGTTGCCCTTGCATATTCTGGTATCTAGAACTTAGGGGCTATTGTCTGCCCTGGCTTCCCTGATTTATGTTATCAGTCATGCTGGTAAAGTTTACTGTTGCTGAGGTAAGCTCTCATGTAAGACCAATAGTGTTTTAGGTCCTGAAAAGACTGAAAATTTTGTATTATCAAAATACTAAATTCTTCTACTAGAGGAAGCAACATAATATTCCAAACTCAGATCATTAAAGCATCCATGTTTAAAATAAAGTCCATCAGCCATTTGAAGCCAGTGCTGGTTTTGCATTTAGATGCTCCCTGTCTTGACACAGATTGTTTTGGCATGGTTATAGTGCAAGTCCACTTGGAAACTGGGAAAATGGCTTATTTTTTACCATGTTACATAAAAAAACCCCACATAAAATCACAGACATGTGCACACACATGCACGCACACACACAGCACTCTTTTTTCCACTTCCCTTCTATCACTGCTCAGTCCCTTGATTTGTTGTTTGTATTCACTGCCCTTCCATTTTCACCTCCTCCTGTTTTCTCTTGAGCATTCTTCAATTTCCAACAATCCTACGAAATTACTCTTATCACAGTTACTAATGATGTCTACTTTGCTAAATGTAATGATCATTGTCAGACCATGTAAGTTGATCTATAAATAGTTAACTATCCATTCCATTTTTCTTTGGACAACCTTGGTTTGTGTCTATTATCTTGTTTTAATTATTTATAACTTCCACTTAAACTAATACATCTGAGCATTTAGATGATAAATTATATGATCACTATCAGCAGTTTATGACCCAATCAATCCTCCACAAAACATTTTTTATGCTTGTCTTGCGAGTCACCACAAGCCTCCCATCTTCTCCTTGTCTCTTTGACTTCTGTTAATCTTTGCTGATTTTCCTTGTTAATCCTTTTAAATACTTTCAGTTTCAGTTCAGTCACTCAGTCCTGTCCGACACTTTGCGACCCCATGAATCGCAGCACGCCAGGCCTCCCTGTTCATCACCAACTCCTGGAGTTCACTCAGACTCACGTCCATTGAGTCAGTGATGCCATCCAGCCATCTTGTCCAAGGGACTCTCAAGAGTCTTCTCCAACACCACAGTTCAAAAGCATCAATTTTTCGGTGCTCACCCTTCTTCACAGTCCAACTCTCACATCCATCCATGACCACAGGAAAAACCATAGCCTTGACTAGACGGACCTTAGTTGGCAAAGTAATGTCTCTGCTTTTGAATATGCTATCTAGGTTGGTCATAACTTTTCTTCCAAGGAGTAAGCGTCTTTTAATTTTATGGCTATAGTCACCATCTGCAGTGATTTTGGAGCCCCCCAAAATAAAGTCTGACACTGTTTCCACTGTTTCCCAATCTATTTAAATACTTTAAGGCTCACTAACTGGCACTCTTCTCTTCCCTATGTATCTGTTTACCCTGGTGGTGGTGGTTGTGTCTGACTCTTGTGATCCCATAGACTGTGGCCTGCTAGACTCCTCTGTCCATGGGATTCTCCAGGCAAGAATACTGGAGTGGGTTGTTATCCTATATACTTAATTTTGTGGCTTTATGTTAAATACCAAATTTCTACCTTTAATCCAAACTCTTCCCTATAATTCTAAAGCCTTATACCTAATGTTCTACTCTATGTTTTCAGTTAAATGTTAGTAGACATCTCACATATCAAGCAAATGTTTATCACCAGTTCACATTTTGTCCCTGTAAGCCTTCCTCTTGAGAGTCCCTTGGACTGCAAGGAGATCCAACCAGTCCATTCTGAAGGAGATCAACCCTGGAATTTCTTTGGAAGGAACGATGCTAAAGCTGAAACTCCAGTACTTTGGCCACCTCATGCGAAGAGTTGACTCATTGGAAAAGACTCTGATGCTGGGAGGGATTGGGGGCAGGAGGAGAAGGGGACGACCAAGGATGAGATGGCTGGATGGCATCACGGACTCGATGGACGTGAGTCTGAGTGAACTCAGGGAGATGGTGATGGACAGGGAGGCCTGGCGTGCTGCGATTCATGGGGTCGCAAAGAGTCGGACATGACTGGGCGACTGAACTGAACTGAAGCCTTCCTCTGCAAACATGTTCAGTTAATGATGACCTCATCTTTTTCAAGTTTTCAAGCCATGTAAATCTTGGGTCATCCTTTAGTGATCTCTTTTTTCCATGATACACAATGTTTAAACACCTTTGTCAAGACAATCAGATTATTTTCTCTGTTACTTGTTTAATGCCTTAGAAGCCTTACCTGGCCCATTGTTTCCTTTGTTAAATGAGCATGTGTATTTTGATCCTAGTGGGCTGATGCATAGCCAGAATGCCTCAACATGGCTGTCCCGTATTTGAAGTATTGAAATATACCCTCAATATTTGTTGTAGTCAATCCGTAAACTCAGTCCTCCACTCTTCTACTTATAGTGCCCGGTGGCCGTCTTTGCCTCTCCTTCATGGTCTTCTGACCTCACTGTAGTCCAGTGTCTGAAAGCCCACAAGACTTCACTCCAGAGATGTGGGCTGGCAACCCTTTTGAACTCTAGCCATTCTGCCTGTAAACTGTTTTGATTCTCTCTTACTGCTGCTTGTCCTTCAGTGGGATAAGAAGAATGAAGTGCTCTGAGTGACTGTAAAGAAATCACCAATGCTGATTGCTATGATATAAACTTTAAGTTCTCTTTAACTCACTTTTGACAAAGTGCAACTGCCACTTCGGCATCTGAATGATTCATTTCTCTTGGCCATACACTGTGGTGTTTTTAAAAGTAACAATTATTTTGTGACTCAGTAACATCTTCTACATTACAACTACAGATAGTTTCATTTATATTCACCTTCTTTCCACCTTTGTTGATGAACCCTCCTCAATCTGCCACTCTTGGATACAGAATAGCAATAACCATCTTTGACCCTAATGCAGTTTCTGTTTTTCTTTTGGCTGTTTCTTGGTAACAGAGATAATTAAGAAAAACATTTTCAAATTAAATAAGGTTCTATTTTTTGTGTCTAAAAGCAGGGGAAGAGAGGTCCAGGAACTAGGTCAATTGAGGTCTCCTTGTGAAGAGAAGAAGGGCATGATGAAGTAGAGCTCTGAATGAAAACGTTTGAAACAAATTCTCATTGACTTGTGCATTTGTCATAAATCTGTTAAAATTCATGTCCAGGGCATGTCTATTCATTTAGATATTGTTCATTTAGCAAAAACTCCTGAATATTATTCACTCTTTTGGGAAGATCAGAAGTAAAGAGTCCTCCTGCAATGCAGAAGACACAGGTTTGATCCCTGGGGGAAGAAGATCCACTGGAAAAGGAAATGGCAACCCACTCCAGTATTCTTGCCTGGGGAATCCCATGGACTGAACAGCCTGGAGGGCTATAGTCAATGGGGTCACAAAGAGTTGGGCTCAATTTAGTGATTAAACAACAACTGGGAAGATCAAACATAGATATGGACTCATAATCTGTCAACTGCCTCAAAGTAATATCTGTAAACTAGTTGTTTAAAATTTGTAAAAAAAAATTTCAGAGAACATTCAAATGACATATTGGGAGAGACCTAGAAATTGGAACCTGAGGCATGCATTAGACACTTCTTTGTTATCCTGAGAAGTTCAACTCTGCTAGAAGTTTGCATATGCCTCTACACACAATCAGTGACCCTCAGTGTGTAGAACCAGCTGCCCTAGAAGTCAGTTTGATGAGCCTCTGTTGTCACCTATTAGTGCTTACCTCCTGAAATCTCAAGTCCTGCCCAAGATAGAATTACATTGGATAGCTCTTCCAACCATACAGAGTCCTCTCCTTGAGGTAAACTTTCCTTATTCCTTTTACATTCCCAAAAATGTAAGGTAGTTATCTAAGAGTATTGACTGTGTTTATTTCTAACATTAGAAATTAAGCCTTAGCTTATTTCATTGATCCAGCCTCATTTTTCCCTGCCTATTTGATATAAACAGTTTTACCTCTTTTATTCATAGACTATTATTACATTTTACCTGAATTCATTTACTCCAGTAAGCATCTACAAAAGAGAATGAAGACATAGTTTGATTGGTGATATTTGTTACATATATTATCTACAAAAAATTTCAAGAGAAATGAGAGAGTTGATATTCTACAGTTAATTTAATACATGGGCATTAATTCATCAGTAGCTATTTGATGCTTTCTCTATATTAAGTTCTGTACTAGGTTTAGGATGCAGTGATGAACAAAACACTAAGAAGGCATTTGGGGATAAAATGAGATCCTATTAGTAGTTTATTATTGAACTCACAGTGTCTGCCAGTGCCATCAGGTTTTTTTGCTACACGTCAGCCTCCCCTCCCTTGTATTAAAATATGTCTTGGTCATTTCCAACAGTTTCTCAACATCCATTTAGAAATGCCTTCCAGATATTTCTGAGCATTCTCTTCACTGCACTCTAGTACTAGGTTAAAAAGAGTTTAATTTTACAAAATAATTTATACATGGAATATCAGGGGGTGGGGTGGGAAACTAAAACAGAAAGGCCTCCATATAATGAATGTCATCCAAAATGCTTATTATGTGGTATTCACAGATTTGTTTTGCCCTTTGGCCCTATCTCCTTTGTGCTTCCCAGTCTTATGTGTCTGCTATATTGCCATGGTGGTGTCAACCAAAAAGCAATGTGAGAGGCTGCAAATAAGAAAATAGCTTATTTGGGGTCTGAAAGTCAGTCAATACAGATTCTAGTAAAACTGAAAGAGTGTTCTGAGGAAGATAGAATTCAGGAGCTCATTAAGAAAGAAAACCATGAGGTTGTTGAAAGTTGCCTGGCAAGGGAAACAAAAGTATAAGTAAACCAATAGGACAGTTTACTTTTAAAAGTAAAGAGTCATAGAGACAGATAACAAGTGAGTGATTGACAATGGGGAGAGGGGAAGGCAGAGGAGGAAATAGGTGAGGTAATTTAAGAAGTACAAGCTTCCAGTTGCAAGGTAAATGAGCCCTGGATATGAAATGCAAAGTGTGGGAAATATAGTCAGTATCTCTCTATATTTTGTACAGTGATATATCGTAGCTAAACTTACTCTGGTGAACATTTTGTAATATATAGAAGTATTGAATTTCTATTGTGTAACAGGAGCTAATATAGTGTTGTAGGTCAATTACCTTTCTAAAACCAACGAACTCTTAAAACAATAGATCAGATTTGTGGTTACCAAAGGTGGTGGGGGTGGGGAGAAAGGGAACTGGATAAAGCGGGTCAAAATGTATGAATTTCTGGTTATAACATATACAATTACTAGGAATGTAATGTACAACATGATGAACATAAATAACACTGCTGTTATGTTTTCTATGAAAACAGAAAACTAAGTAAATCTTTAGTTATCATCACAAGGAAATAATATTTTTTCTGTTTCTTTGATTTTTGTATGAGATGATGAATACTCACTTAACTTACTGTAATAATCATTTCATGATATCTATAAGTCAAATCTTTATGCTACATACCTTAATCTTATGCAGTGCTCTATGTCAATTATAATGCAATAAAACTTGTAGGAAAAAAGTTGCTTGGCAAGAATTGTGATTGACTAGCATGAATCAGAAAATATTTATCCTTAAGGAATCATGATTCATTTTAGAGAAGGGTTTTGATGTTATTTTAGGGTAAGGGTTTGATAAGTATCTTGAATTTCTGGCAGATGTTTTGGATGACTACATTAGGACAATATGTGGTCAAAAGTTCCAATTTGACCAAATCTGAGAGATGCATAGGCCTCCTGGCTCCAAATTAGGGAGTTCTCTTAGGAATTTGATTTTCCTTTCACAATAGAGAGGGATCTCTCATTTCTAAAGTATTGTATAGAAAAAAAAAAAAAAAACAGAAATTGATAGCATAGGGAACAATAACAGCAGAAAATTTATCTTAGTGATGGCCAGGTTTTCAGAAATCTTCATGAAAGATGTTGATTCAGATTATGATATTATTGTATAGTAGTATCTAGAATTTTTGTTTTTTCCCCAGCTTAATTACCAGTGAAGTCATCTTAACAATTGGAATTTGATTTGTGATAAGATCTCTCTACTGAATGGTATGAAGTCAGGAAGATATGCCCCTATTGCAGGTCTGTGTTTGGCAGAAGGAAAAGTGGTAGCCTTTGTAGATGAGACTCATCCAGTCCATACACTTTTCTTTCTAACTTCCTCATGCTGCACCTTATTTTCCCAGCTCTTGTTAGAACAATACCTATTGCATCATCTGAACTGAGGCACAAATGCATTTGTGTATTTTCAGCTACCCCCTTGATGTTGTCTATTTTGTATGAGTCAAACCCATTCTATGCTGTGTCATTCAATAAATTCCTTTCTTTGTACTTTATAATGGAAGATAACCAAGTAATAAGAAGTGTCATTATTTCTGAAAACTAAAGCTACATAGAAGATAGGGTGGGGAAAAAGAATGCTGAGATCAGTGTGCCTCCTTAAATATTTAATCAGTTTAAAACAGTTTCAGTATAATCAGTTTAAACCCTTCAGACTTGACTGTAGGGAATAGTTGTGCATTGACTATGGACAGGCTGTGCAGCACTGGAGCAGTGGCTGCGTGGCAGTGGAGTGACTTGGAGGAGATACCCTGCGTCTGGGGCAAAGGAGAAGCCCAAGCAAGATGGTAGAAGGGGCGAAATCTCATTTAGAATGAAACCCCATACCTGCCAAAGATGCTCAAAGAGCTCAAAAAATCTTGTGTGCACCAGGGCGCAGAGACCCCACAGAGACTGAGACAGAACTGTGTTTGAGTGTCTCCTGAGGAGGTATGGGTCAGCAGTGGCCTGCTTCAGGGACAGGGGCTCTGGGTGCAGCAGACTTGGGTATGGCATAAGCCCTCTTGGAGGAGGTTGCCATTAACCTCACCATAGAGCTGCCAGAACTTATACAGGACTGGAAAATCAACTATTGGAGGGCTCAAACAGAACCTTGTATGCACCAGGACCCAGGAGAAAGGAGCAGTGACCCCAAAAGAGACTGACCCAGACTTGCCTGTGAGTGTCCAGAGATCTCTGGCAGAGGCGTGGGATGGCAGCGGCCTGCTGCAGGGCTGGGGGCACTGAGTGTAGCAGTGCATGGATGGGATCTTTTGAAGAAGGTCTCCATTATCTTCCTTACCTCCACCATAGTTTGTTATTTAGCCTAAGGTCAAATAACAGGGAGGGAACATAGCCCCATCTATCAACATAAAATTGGCTAAAGATTTACTGAACATGGCCCCACCCATCAAAACAAGACCCTTTTCCCTTCTGAAAGTCTCTCCCATCAGGAAGCTTCCATAAGACTCTTATCCTTCTCCATCAGAGGACAGAGGGAAAACAACATCACAGAAAACTAACCAATCTGATCAAATGGACCACAGTGCTGTCAAACTCAATGAAACTATGAGCCATGCCATGTAGGACCACCAAGACAGATGGGTCATTGTAGAGAGTTCTGACAAAACATGGTCCACTGGAAAAAGGAATGGCAAACCACTTCAGTATTCTTGCCTTGTGAACCCCATGAGCAGTATGAAAAGGCAGAAAGATAGGTCACTGAAAGATGAACTCCCCTGGTCAGTAGGTTCCCAGTATGCTACTGGAGATCAGTGGAGAAATAACTCCAGAAAGAATGAAGAGATGGAGCCAAAGCAGAAACAACACCCAGTTGTGGATGTGACTGGTGACAGAAGTAAAGTCCTATTCTGTAAGGAGCAATATTGCATAGAAACCTGAAATGTTAGGTCCATCATCAAGACAAATTGTAAGTGCTCAAACAGGAGATGGCAAGAGTGAACATCAAGATTTTAGGAATCAGCAAACTAAAATCGACTAAGATGACCATCATATCTACTACTGTGGGAAGGAATCCCTTAGAAGACATGGAGTAATCATCATTGTCAACAAAGAGTCTAAAATGCAGTACTTGGATGCAATCTCAAAACCGATAGAATAATCTCTGTTCATTTCCAAGACAAACTATTTAATATCACAGTAATCTAAGCCTATGCCCCAACTGGTAATGCTGAAGAAGCTGAAATTGAGCGGTTCTATGAAGACCTACAAGACTTTCTAGAACTAACACCTCAAAATGATGTCCTTTTCATTATAGGGGACTGAAATGCAAAAGTAGGAAATCAAGAAATACCTGGAGTAACAGGCAAATTTGGCCTTGGAGTACAGAAAGAAGGAGGGCAAAGGCTAATAGAGTTTTCCAAGAGAATGCACTGGTAATAGCAAGCACCCTTTTCCAGCAACCCAAGAGAAAACTCTACACATGGATATCACCAGATGGTCAATACCGAAATCAGACTGATTATATTCTTTGCAGCCAAAGATGGATAGGCTTTATACAGTCAGCAAACACAATACCAAGAGCTGACTGTGGCTCAGATCACGAACTCCTTATTGCCAAATTCAGACTTAAATTGAAGAAAGCAGGGAAAACCACTAGATCATTCAGGTATGACCTAAATCAACTCCGTTATGATTATACAGTGGAAGTGAGAAATGGATTCAAGGGATTATATCTGATAGAGTGTCTGAAGAACTATGGAAGGAGGTTCATGACATTGTACAGGAGGCAGGGATCGAGATCATCCCCAAGAAAAAGAAATGCAAAAAGGTAAAATGGTTGTCTGAGGAAGCCTTACAAATAGCTGTGAAAAGAAGAGAAGTGAAAGGCAAAGGAAAAAAGGAAAGATATACCCATTTGAATGCAGAGTTCCAAAGAATAACAAGGAGAGATAAGAAAGCCTTCCTCAGCAATTAATGCAAAGAAATAGAGGAAAACAATAGAATGGGAAAGACTAGAGATCTTTTCAAGAAAATTAGAGATATTAAGGGAAAATTTCATGTAAAGATGGGCACCATGAAGGACAGAAATTGTATGGAATTAACAGAGGCAGAAGATATTAGGAAGAGGTGGCAAGAATACACAGAAGAACTATACAAAAAAGATCTTTACAACACAGATAACCATGAAGGTATGATAACTGACCTAGAGCCAGGCATCCTGGAATGTGAAGTCAAGTGGACCTTAGGAAGCATCACTGAGCAAAGCTAGTGGACGTGATGGAACTCCAGTTGAGCTATTTCAAATCCTAAAAGATGATGCTGTGAAAGTGCTGCAATCAATATGCCAGCAAATTTGGAAAACTCACCAGTGGCCACAGGACTGGAAAAGGTCAGTTTTCATTCCAATCCCAAAGAAAGACTGTTCAAACTACAACACAATTGCACTCATCTCATATGCTAGTAAAGTAATGCTCAAATTATCCAAGCCAGACTTCAACAATATATGAACCATGAAGTTCCAAATGTTCAAGCTGATTTAGAAAAGGTAGAGGAACTAGATATCAAATTGCCAACATTCAATGGATCATCAAAAAAGCAAGAGAGTGTCAGAAAAACATCTACTTCTGCTTATTGACTACGCCAAAGCCTTTGATGTGTGGATCACAATAAACTGTGGAACATTCTTAAAGAGATGGGAATAACAGACCACCTGACATGCCTTTTGAGAAATTTGTATGCAGGTCAGGATGCAATGGTTAGAACTCGACATGGAACAACAGGCTGGTTCCAAATAGGAAAAGGAGTACGTCAAGACTGTATATTGTCACTCTGCTTTTTTAACTTCTATGCAGAGTACATCATGAGAAACGCTGGGCTGGATGAAGCACAAGCTGTAATCAAGATTGCCGGCAGAAATGTCAATAACCTCACCACCATTTTGGCAGAAAGCAAGGAAGAAGTAAAGAGCCTCTTGATAAAAGGAAAGAGAGTGAAAAAGCTGGTTTTAAAACTCAACATTCAGAAAACGAAGATCATGGCATCTGGTCCCATCACTTCATGGCAAATAGATGGGGGAACAGTGGAAACACTGACAGACTTTATTTTCTGGGGCTCCAAAATCACTGCAGATGATGACTGCAGCCATGAAATTAAAAGACACTTGCTTCTTGGAAGACAAGTTATGACCAACCTAAACAGCATATTAAAATTCAGAGACATTCAGTTCAGTTCAGTCGCTCAGTCGTGTCCGACTCTTTGCGACCCCATGAATTGCAGCATGCCAGGCCTCCCTGTTCATCACCATCTCCCGGAGTTCACTCAGACTCACATCCATCGAGTCAGTGATGCCATCCAGCCATCTCATCCTCGGTTGTCCTCTTCTCCTCCTGCCCCCAGTCCCTCCCAGCATCAGAGTCTTTTCCAATGAGACAACTCTTCGCATGAGGTGGCCAAAGTACTGGAGTTTCAGCTTCAGCATCATTCCTTCCAAAGAAATCCCAGGGTTGATCTCCTTCAGAATGGACTGGTTGGATCTCCTTGCAGTCCAAGGGACTCTCAAGAGTCTTCTCCAACACCACAGTCCAAAAGCATCAATTCTTCGGCGATCAGCCTTCTTCACAGTCCAACTCTCACATCCATCCATGACCACAGGAAAAACCATAGCCTTGACTAGACGGACCTTAGTCAGCAAAGTAATGTCTCTGCTTTTGAACATGCTATCTAGTTTGGACATAACTTTTCTTCCAAGGAGTATGAGTCTTTTAATTTCATGGCTGCAGTCACCATCTGCAGTGATTTTGGAGCCCAAAAAAATAAAGTCTGACACTGTTTCCACTGTTTCCCCATCTATTTCCCATGAAGTGATGGGACCAGA
>SJYT01019952.1:0-58915 GCA_006410635.1 Cephalophus harveyi | reverse complement strand
CTTCTTCACTATAAAGCCTTTAACAAGGGCTCTAGTCTACTTCTGTGTAAGTCCATCTCCGGTATACTTCACCAAACAGAGGATTTCTGTGCCCAAACACAGACCAAATCATTGACTTTAGGCCTATTTATGGACAATGCTAACTATCCAACAAAAAACTTTCCATTTCCAGCAGTCGACCAGATATTTTGCCTGACAGCAAGCATCCAGATAACTATTTGCAAACACACGGACCTTTGATTGAATTTTTCATTTGTCAGCCGGGTGCTTGGCACTAAAAACACATAGCCTTCAGAAACCACAGAAGGAACTCATTCTCCAGGCATTTGGTGGGATCCGCCTACAATGCGGTCTTTCTGTTCTAAAAGAAAGTTCCACTGTCCATCAAAAGTGGCAGCAGCGAGATGTGTCATGTTGAGAACTTGGATACTAGGAGGCTCTTTTGATCTTTGGAGAAGCTAGTGCTACTCAGGAGCCAAAGCTGCTCTCTCTGTCATTTGGGACAGGCCAGGTGTGGTCATCTCAAACACTCCTGATTTCAGTGGCTTAAACAGCAGTTTATCTTTTACTTATGCTACATGTTTAGCGTGGGTCTGGGGTGGTGGGGGAGGGGGCGTGGAGATGGGTTGGAGGCTATCGGCTCAGTGATTACTCAGGGACCCAAGTTGAAGGAGTTTCATCATTTGGGACAGGCCAGGTGTGGTCATCTCAAACACTCCTGATTTCAGTGGCTTAAACAGCAGTTTATCTTTTACTTATGCTACATGTTTAGCGTGGGTCTGGGGTGGTGGGGGAGGGGGCGTGGAGATGGGTTGGAGGCTATCGGCTCAGTGATTACTCAGGGACCCAAGTTGAAGGAGTTTCAGTGTCAGCGTGTATTTCTGAGTTTGCCTCAAGAGGAAGGGCAGGGCTGGTCTCCTTTTGGCATTCTTTAAACTTTTTATTTTATATTGGAGTATAGTTGATTAACAATGTTGTGATCATTTCAGGTGGACAGCAAAGGGACTCAACCATACATACACATATATCCAATCTCCCGCAAACTCCTCTCCCATCCAGGCTGCCACATGATACTGAGCAGAGTTCCCTGGGCTCTACAGTAGGTCCTTGTTGGTTATCCATTTTAAATGTGAAGTGAAATGTTAGTCGCTCAGTCGTGTCTGACTCTTTGCGACCCCATGGACTGTAGTCTGCCAGTCTCCTCTGTCCATGGGTTCTCCAGGCAAGAAACTGGAGTGGGTAGCCATTCCATTCTCTGGGGGATCTTCCTGACCCAGGGGCTGAACCCAGCTCTCCCACCTTGCAGGCAGATTCTTTACCATCTAAGCTACCAGTGAAGCCCACTTATAAATATAGCAGTGTGTATATGTTGATTCCAAACTCTGCATCTCTTCCCTCTATTCTTCCCACTTTGGGACCCAAGTTGCAGAAGTCACTATGTCAGCACATGTTTCTGCATTTGTCTGACAAGGAAGACCAGAGCTGGTGGGTCTGTTATTGGCATTTTGTAAAATCTCAATTGGAAAAGCTCATTCCCGTTGGCCAGAATAGGTCCCATGGACACCCGTAACTATAAGCAGTAAGGAAAGCACAGTCCCCCTGTGTGTACTCCAGAAGAGGATAGAACCACATATTGGGGAACAGTAGTAATATTGTCACAGGTAAAAAAAAAAAAAAAATTCACCAAGATGAAATCTTACAGCTGTGTTTCTTCCAAGGGCAAAATCAAGTACTTTTTGGTTCTCTCAAACTAAAGGCAAGGTAATACTCTATCAATACATTACATAGATAAGACCCGTAGAAAAATATCTTATTTGAAATTCAGAAGTTTATTCTCTCAAGGACCTTCTCCTTACTCCCCAGTGCATCAAAACTAAAAAGAAACAACCAAAAGCAAGGGAGAGAATACATGCTAAAACCTTAGTTCCTCATGTAAAGCATGCAAAGGTGCTAATTGTGAATTCAAACAATGGAAAAACAAATCTACTTGCCTACTGGCAAAAACATTGCTTTTTAATGAGAACATTCCCTGTGCTTCCAAATCTCATCACCAGGGATAACCGCTGTTCCATGTAGTATATAGTCAATTTGCCTAGGCAAACACGTATTTGTTTTTATAAAATAAGAGATTATACTCTATACTTTGATGTCCTGTTTTTTAAACTATCCAGTGCTTTTGTAAGCATTTTATAATTATTTGAAACAATTTCAGTGGCTACATAATATAAACTTAAAACAATATTTATTTCACTGTTTTCCTTTTGGGCATTTAGGTTGCCTGTCATGTAAATGTATGTTTACTTATAAGATTATTTGATGAACATTTGTTTGCCTCATTAGATTATAAACTTTTGTGTTTGTTTTTGGTCACAAATATAGTCTCATTCCCAATATATGAGTGAGTGAGTGAGTGAGTGAAAGTCACTCAGTTGTGTCTGACACTTTTCAACCTGTTGGACTGTAGCCTGTCAGACTCCTCTGTCCATGGGATTCTCCAGGCAAGAGTACTGCAGTGAGTTGCCATTCCCTTCTCCAGGGGATCTTCTCAATCCAGGAATCAAATCCAGATGTCTCCTACATTGCAGGCAGATTCTTTACCATCTGAGCTACCCTGTGTGTGTGTGTGTGTGTGTGTGTGTGTGTTAGATCCTTTTCCCTTATAGATTTTCACAAAATAGTAAATATGGTTTCCTGTGCTATACAGTAGGTCCTACTGATTATTTTATATGTTAGTTCAGTCACTCAGTCGTGTCTGACTGTTTGTGACCCCATGGACTGCAGCACGCCAGGTCTCCTTGTCCATCACCCACTCGCAGAGCTTATTCAAACTCATGTCCATTGAGTCAGTGATGTCGTCCAACCATCTCATCCTCTATCATCCCCTTCTCCTCCTGTCTTCAGTCTTTCCCAGAATCAAGGTCTTTTCCAATGAGTCAGCTCTTCACATCAGGTGGCCAAAGTATTGCAGTTTCAGCTCCAGCATCAGTCCTTCCAATGAATATTCAGGACTGATTTCCTTTAAGATTGACTGGCTGGATCTCCTTGCAGTCCAAGGGGCTCTTAAGAGTCTTCTCCAACACCACAGTTCAAAAACATCAATTCTTCAGCAACTCTCACATCTGTGCATGACTACTGGAAAAACCATAGCCTTGACTAGATGGACCTGTATTGGCAAAGTAATGTCTCTGCAAAGTAATGCAAATATCTTTTAATTTCGTGGCTGCAGTCACCATCTGCAATGATTTTGGAACCCCAAAATAAAGTCTGTCACTGTTTCCATTTTTTCCCCATCTATATGCCATGAAATGATGAAACTGGATTCCATGATCTTAGTTTTCTGAATGTTGAGTTTTAAGCCAAATTTTTCACTCTTCTCTTTCACTTTCCTCAAGAGGCTCTTTAGTTCTTCTTCACTTTCTGCCATAGGGTGGTGTCATCTGCATATCTGAGGTTATTGGTATTTCTCCTGGCAATCTTGATTCTAACTTCTGCTATATCCAGCCCAGCATTTTGCATGATGTACTCTGGCTATGTCAGCAAATTTGGAAAACTCAGCAGTGGCCACAGGACTGGAAAAGGTCAGTTTTCATTCCAATCCCAAAGAAAGGCAATGCCAAAGAATGCTCAAATTATCGCACAATTGCCCTCATCTCACAGGCTAATAAAGTAATGCTCAAAATTCTCCAAGCCAGGCTTCAGCAATACGTGAACCATGAATTTCCAGATGTTCAAGCTGGTTTTAGAAAAGGCAGAGGAACCAGAGATTAAATTGCCAACATTCACTGGATCATCGAAAAAGCAAGAGAGCTCCAGAAAAAACATATATTTCTGCTTTATTGACTATGCCAAAGCCTTTGACTGTGTGGATCACAATAAACTGTGGAAAATTCTGAAAGAGATGGGAATACCAGACCATCTGACCTGCCTCTTGGTAAACTTGTATGCAGGTCAGGAAGCAACAGTTAGAACTGGACATGGAACAGACTGGTTCCAAATAGGAAAAGGAGTACGTCAAGGCTGTATATTGTCACCCTGCTTATTTAACTTCTATGCAGAGGCATCCGGTCCCATCACTTCATGAGAAGTAGATGGGGAAACAGTGGAAACAGTGTCAGACTTTGTTTTTTGGAGCTCCAAAATCACTGCATATGGTGACTGCAGCCATGAAAGCAAAAGACGCTTACTCTTTGGAAGAAAAGTTATGTCCAACCTAGATAGCATATTCAAAAGCAGAGACATTACTTTGCCGACTAACGTCCGTCTAGTCAAGGCTATGGTTTTGCCAGTAGTCATTTATGGATGTGAGAGTTGGACTGTGAAGAAGGCTGAACTGTGAAGAATTGATGCTTTTGAACTGTGGTGTTGGAGAAGACTCTTGAGAGTCCCTNCATCCCTGTCATGTCTAGTTCTGATGCTTGTTCTTTCTCTTCAAACTGTGTTTTTCACACCATCTGTCTCTTGAATTTGGAGGGTAGGGGAAAGCAGTTTGCCCTATGAAATTAATCTTCTTATGGAGCTAAGAAGAATTGTGGGTTTTTCAGTTTGTTCAGTTTCTTATTTATTGATAGAACAGAGGGGTGACCTGAGGCTTCCGTTTTTCCCTCTGTTGAATCAAGGAGGTACTCCCAGGGGTGTGATTTGAGTTCATTCCGTGTCCACAGATCCTCTAAGAACATGGACCATGCCTTTTTGTCATTTTCACCCAAGGAGAAAGTGCTTACCTGAGCTAATTTATAGGGTGGTCAGGGTCCTAGGAGATGGGCAAGTACAATATCTCCACCCAGCAGGAAAAAGGGTGACCATCTGAAACAACCAGATCCTTTGCATTTGAGTTTGGTTTGAATTTGTGATCTGAGAGAACATCAGCCCTTGCTAGTCTAGGCAGAAGCATAGATCCAGCAGAGAGAGTAGTGGTGGAAAGGAGTCAGGACAAGACAAAAACTAGCAGCAGCTGTAGGAGGAACCTTGGGCCCAGGAGCAAATGCTCAGAATTGTTCAATCACAGAGCTGTTGTCAGAATCTGGATGTGTGAGTGGTCATCAGATGACCTCACATTCATCAGATGACCCTGGGTCATCAAATGACCCCTAGATGGCCTGGTGAGGGCTGCTTCTGTTCTTTCCCCTCCTATTTCCTTAGCCAGTCTGGAAGAGCCTAATTCACCGTCTATGTATAAGTAATGTATAAATAAGCAAAGCTCTCCTCTGGCTCAATATTCTTGAATTATGCTGAGCACAGTAAAAATCATCAGCCCTTGCTAGTCTAGGCAGAAGCATAGATCCAGCAGAGAGAGTAGTGGTGGAAAGGAGTCAGGACAAGACAAAAACTAGCAGCAGCTGTAGGAGGAACCTTGGGCCCAGGAGCAAATGCTCAGAATTGTTCAATCACAGAGCTGTTGTCAGAATCTGGATGTGTGAGTGGTCATCAGATGACCTCACATTCATCAGATGACCCTGGGTCATCAAATGACCCCTAGATGGTCTGGTGAGGGCTGTTTCTGTTCTTTCCCCTCCTATTTCCTTAGCCAGTCTGGAAGAGCCTAATTCACCGTCTATGTATAAGTAATGTATAAATAAGCAAAGCTCTCCTCTGGCTCAATATTCTTGAATTATGCTGAGCACAGTAAAAACTCATTAATTCGAATCACTTGTTTCCAATTTCTAATTATCTCATTTGGACTAAGCTGAAGTTGATTTTTGCTCAGCAAAATTTTATTATGGATATCCCGAATTAAAAAGAAAAGGAGTAGAAGAATTGTGTAAAATATTTAAGGAGACAAGCTGTTAATTTAAAACTATTTTATCTGTTTATTAAAAATGTATGACTCAAGGAATTTCAAGTAGGTAGAATGAATAAATTTTTTTTTGGTCACACAGGGCAGCTTGTGAGATCTTAGTTCCCCTACCAGGGACTGATCCTGGGCCATGGCAATGAAAGCACTGACTCATAACCATTGGGCCACCAGGGAATTCATGAATAAATATTGCTTACAGTCATCTTTTTTTTCTAAAAAATATTTACTGATTCTCTCTATGGGCTAAGTTATTGCTATGGTCTGAATAATTATGTCCCCACTAAATTCATATGTTGAAATTCTAACACACAAAGATAATGGTATTAGTAGGGGGGAGCTTTGGTGAGGTACTTAAGTCATGAGGGTAGAATGTTCTTGAAAAGGGTCAGTGTTTTATAAAAGAGGTTCCAGAGAGACCCCTGTCCTCTTCCACCACATGAGGACACAAGAATTCTGCAACCTAGAAGAGAGTCCTACCCCAACTATGATGGCACTCTGATCTCCAACTTCCAGAGCTGTAAGAAATAAAACTATATTCTTTATAAGCCACCCAGCCTATGATATTTTGTTAGAGTTTTTCAAAAGGACTAAAAGAGTTAACAAAACACTGAAACACAAAATCAATGAAATATGGTGCGTGTATATGTGTGTTTGTGTGTGAAGTATGGTACTGTATGCTAATTAAGAAAATAAAAGTATAACATAAGAAATAGATTGCAATATTGGGTTTCCTGCCCATATACTGTAATATTGGGTTTTTGCACACACACACACACACACACACACACACACACACGAACACACATATAATAGCCCTTGCCATTAAGAAGCTTAGAGGCTGACGGAGAAGACAAAAACATACATTGGTATGTTAAGTGCCGAGATACAGGTATACACACAGTGGATTAACGAGCATAAAGGAGGAGCATCTAACATAACACAATAAAACCAAACAAACACAATTCTCCATTGGCATGATAGGCCTTCAAAGAATGTTTTGATGAGAATTTATATGCACCTATGACTAGGCTTCCCAGGTGGCCCAGTAGTAAAGAAACGTCCTGCCAATGAAGGAGACTCAAGAAACACTGGTTTGATCCCTGGGTTGGGAAGATTCCCCTGGAGTAGGAAATGGCAACCCACTCTAGTACTCTTGCCCAGAAGATTCCATGGACATAGGAGCCCAGCAGGTTACAGTTCATGGAGTCACAAAGAGTCAGACAAAACTGAGCGCTTATCTTTACCTTTTATGACTTCCTGATAATACTGTGTATTTATTTGCTACATGAAAAGAAAAAAGGAAAGTAAATGTCATAAAATCCAAGCATATCTTATAATTTTTTTCTCCCTTGTTTGGATAAAAGAACATTTTATACCTTGGCTTTTCTCCCCCATTACAAATTTTTAGCATAGTAAATCTCTATACACTATTAAAATTCCCATAAGTAATAATCAATCAATTCTATGTATTATATGAAATACATTGAAAAGTTAATAAATAAAAAGAATGGATATTTATTTATCTTCCCATCTTTAGCTGCAAGGTATTTGAAGGATCTATTTTTAAGTACCTTTGAAACTATAAAGTCTTTATCCCATTTGCAGATGTCTAAACAGTCCTTACACATTCATTGGAAAAAGGAAAAATCAATACAAATTTGCTTCTTGTGACCAGATTCAGAACTGAAATTCATTTTCCTTTTTCTCTAATATGGTAGAAAACTCTCACTAGCATATAAAGCCATAATTGAAGCTCATTGAAATAATAATTCTTTCTTAAGACATCAGAATAAGAAGCCAATTCAAACTTCTATTCAATATCAAAATATCCTTAAATTGTGCCAAAATCTCATTCTAAACCTGAACTATATCTAGAGGGATGTTCAAAAATTCAAACGATACATTCTGATTTTATTTTTACATTCCTTCACCATTGCTATTTTTGTTTTGTGATAGAAATTTTTCTATACTCTCATATGGTCCAATTCTCAGTGACATCTCTAATCAAATGAAACTCAAGCTGGGAAACCTTATTCCTGGGATTCATTTTGGGGATTTCACACTACAACTTAAAGCAGAAAACTGGATAAATAACAGAAAGTTAGGTCTAACTCATGCAAGTCAACTGGGCATTAAAACATTTAGACTTCCTTGAATATTTGCATTTAACATGAACTAGGTCCTGAAATAATAAATGAAAAAGTCAGTACTACAGAGTTATTTGTGCCCACATTATAATCAGAGGCAGAGGAGGTGTCATGCAAGTTTCTCAGCATCTCAATAACACAACAGATGTAATCTTTTCTATAAAGTGTTAATCTGAACTCATCAAAATAAGTTATTTCCCAGACTTTTTTCTCACTTCCTTTTGGAGCTCATCAAATGTATAAAAGATGAAGAGATCATAAATCAATAATTACATATTTAAGACAATTTAGAAAAACTTATAGTGTTTACCTCATACCACACAAAACTGTCAATAAATAATTTAATCACAAAATGATATCATAAAGGTACCACAAGAAAATTAATATGCTTGCATTGGGAAATGCCTAAGAAAGGAAAATAGAAGTTATGAACAACCACCAAACCTACAGTTAAAAAACAGAAGCAAAACAAACAAAAATCCTGTGAAAAATCTTAAGAGGCAGAGCTTGCATGTGACTTAGGAATACTATTCCAGCATTTTATATCTTGTCCAGTTTACATGGTGAGGGATGGAAACCCCAAAGGACTGAAAGTCAACCCACCAGCCCGATCATTCTTATCCCTGTGGCAAGAATGTCACTGTGGAAATGACCAAATCTGACTATTACGGCTATGGATGTTAATACTAACAGCTGCCTTTTCCTGCTCTAACTCTGTGTTTATCAAGCAAGCTTCTAAATTTAGAATGTGACTACCATTAACATCTGCTTTCTGGCAAAGAATGTGCTGTTGAGGTGACACAAGCTTCCTGGTACATAAAATAACAAAATATCATTTATCTATTCATTTAATAAGAATGGAGGAGATCATATGCTCTGGGCATGGTCCTAAGGTTATTAAGTTAAATAAACATAAAAAAAAAAAATTCTTAGTTAACACCAAACCAAGGAATAGATGTGGCAGAGGTAGCTAACATCTTGCTTTGTGAATATGCACTCGATCCTTAAAAATGTTTCAGCATGCACTCCCATGTGTAAATCATGTATTTGTGACTTCGTGGCTCAGATGATAAATAATGCACCTACAATGTGGGAGACCCAGATTCCATTCCTGGGTTGAGAAGATCTCCTGGAGGAGGTCATGGCAACCCACTCCAGTATTCTTGCCTGGAGAATCCCAGGGACAGAGGACCTGGGTGGGCTACAGTCTGTGGGGTTGCAAAGAGTTGGACACAACTGAGCGACTAGCACTACTACACTATGCTAATATACTGGACACACAGAAAAATGAAAAAAGAAATCTAACTCCAAGGTAACCTGATGTGACCTCCATTCTCTTCCCAGAAATAACCCAGATGTGTGCTTAGTCACTCAGCTGTGTCCCACCTACTCATTGCGACCCCATGGACTGTAGCCTACCAGGCTTCTCTATCCATGGGATTCTCCAGACAAAAATACTGGAGTAGGTTGCCATTTCCTACTTCAGGGGCTCTTTCTGACCTAGGAACCGAACCTACATCTCTTACATCTGCTGCGCTTGCAGGTGGACTCTTAACCACTAGCACCATCTGGGGATCCAGACATGGTTCTGGTCATATTTTGTGTGTCCCCTTTCAATTCCACCTGCATCAGATCCTTTGGTGGGAGAGTTAAGGAGGCAGAGGTGATAACTAAGATCCCACTGGATGGCCAACTAAAGGTTCATCAGGTCAAGTAAGGTGAAACAAAAATCTCTCTGTGTAGAGACAGTGTAAAATAAGATAGTTCTAGGAATTGTAAAAAGGTAAAAATTCAGAAATGGGAATACAATGTCCTGTGTATAAGCAGAGGTCTTTTAAAACAAACAAAAATTTTATCTCAGAGATTTTTACTAGCATGCACTTAATTTAGAAAAAATAAATAACAAAAATATAAACAATATCCTTTCTGGGCTAAGCTCAAAAAAGGAAGAAGCAGGAATGATCACACTCCAATATTGAGAGTGTGACTGGTCATGAAATTTCTAGAGATTTCTGCAGGACTCACATTAAAAGTGTTTTCAATCCTCTTACTCATGCTTACTTTATGCTCAGGAAAAGTTTCAGGATATGTGAGAAAACTTACTTAAAATGTATTAGGTGCTAACTACAAGCCAGGCACCTGTGATGCACACAGCTGGTCACCAATATCACCCTGCATGAAACGACTTATTGTGTCCAGCTGTTGGCCCCTACAGGCATGGCCTCAGCTGCAGAGACACCTCCTCACCCAGGGTGGGTCACCCCTAAAACTGATGGAGATGGGCTACAGAAGTCCAGCCATTCTGGCTCCACTAGGATGACACCAACAGGTCATCTGACCCCAAAAGCCAAGAGAGCTGAGCAGCATTGCAGCTAGACTACTCGTTGGGCTGGATGTTGCTTCTGCCTCTTCCCTTGCAAAGGTGTCCATCCAAAGGGCTTCTTCTAATAAGCCACCTGCACTCTAAACTCTGCCTGTGTCTGCTCCCCCCAAACCCCACCTGCAACAGATCTCCTTTGGAAGTTGAAGACACCACAGTGAAAATGATAAAGACCCCTGAGGACTTCCCTGGCAGTCCAGTAGTTAAGAATCCACCTGCCAGTGCAGGGGAAAATGGTTTGATCCCTGGTCCGGGAAGATCCCACTTGACTTGGAGCAACTAAGTTCGTCTACCATGACAAGAGAAGCCATTGAAATGAGAAACCTGTGCACGGCAACTAGAAAAAGCCCATGCTTCATATCAATGAAGACACAGGGCAGCCAAAAATAAATAAATTGATTAATTAATTTAAAAAAAAAAGATAAAGACCCCAGTTCTTGAAATCCACATCTGGCTTGGAGGAAACATAAAATAAACCAATAGATGAAGATGGTAACTGCAGACTGTAATTTATGCAGTGAAGAGAATAAAATAGGATAATTTAAAGGAGCAAACAGAGCTGTGTGGAGGTTACATCTTGATAAAGAGGTCTAACAAGGAAGTCACATTTAAACAGAGAGAGAGCTGAAAGGCAAGAACAGAATGGCCAAGCAGAGAAGTGATGGCAAATGTTACATGAAATTTCAAGAGCAAAGGCACCATGGTATAAAAAAATAAAACTTTTAAGTTATTGGGAAAGAATGTCAAAGAATGTATGATCTTGAAGTGAGAAAGGGTTTTTTAAACAAGTCACAAAGAATGCAAGCCACACAGAAAATTTAACTGCATTTAATGTAAAGCAGCTGTACTACAAAATACACTATAAACAAAGGAAAAGGACAAAACCACAGACTGGGAAAAACTATTTGCAGTCTGTGTAACTGACAAAGAACTATTATCCAGAATATGTAAAGCACCCACCCACCCATAAGAAAAATAACGCTAGAGAAAGAAATGGGTTCAGAGATTAGTGCTTTCATCTGTAGTGCCAGTGTTTCATCTTTATTGAAAATTACATGTTGAAGCAACATATATGATGGCTGAAGGTTAAGATTCAACAAAAATGTGTATATGCAGAACTGATTTACTCTGCTGTATACCTGAAACTAACACAACATTGTCAATCATCTATACTCCAATAAAAATTTTAAGATTCAAGAAGATGAATGGGGGAATTGGTATTATTTTAATTGGTCTCTGAACTTTTTAAATACCTGAACTATTTCACATTTTTCATTGGGGAATATCTTCTCTGATGGCTCAGTGGGTAAAGAATCCACCTGCAGTGCAGTAGACTCAGGAGACTTGGGTTGAATCCTGGATCAGAAAGATCCCCTGGAGGAGGAAATAGCAACCCACTCCAGTACTCTTGCCTGGAGAATCTCAGGGACAGAGGAGGCAAAGGAGGCTACAAGTCTGTGGGGTCACAAAGAGTCAGACACAACTGAAGTGACTTATAATCCACCTGCAGTGCAGTAGACTCAGGAGACTTGGGTTGAATCCTGGATCAGAAAGATCCCCTGGAGGAGGAAATAGCAACCCACTCCAGTACTCTTGCCTGGAGAATCTCAGGGACAGAGGAGGCAAAGGAGGCTACAAGTCTGTGGGGTCACAAAGAGTCAGACACAACTGAAGTGACTTATTACATACACAGAGAGACAAAGAAAGGGGAAATATGAAGCTGATTTATTGAAATTATAGATTAGTCCCTGCTATTCCAGAGCATCTCTGCTTTCTGTCCTTTCCAGCAGGTTCTTCAACTGATCTTTTGTTTCATGAATTATGCCAGATCCTTCCAAAGGTTAACTTTTTGCTGACACCTTTAGTGCCAGTTTTTCTTGCTTTCCAAGAACCCTAACTGCACAGAGGTCTCCCATGTGACTGAGCCAGTTAGGGCCCCACAGAAAGTCAACACTCACTTACTAAGGTCCTGGAGTATGGGGAGAGATTTCTCTTCTATGTATATTTAGTGTCTGGAGCATAACACATTACAGACTGAATGCTAGGGTCCCTCCCCAGTGTAATGGTATCTGGACATGGGACTTTGGGGAGGTAATTAGATCACGATGACAGCACCCTTATAAAAGAGACACGGCTTTCTCATCTCTTCTTGCCATGTGATGACACAACAAGTAAAAGTGAAAGTCGCTCAGTCGGGTCCGACTCTTTGTGACCCCAGGGACTACACAGTCCATGGAATTCTCCAGGCCAGAATACTGGAGTGGGTAGCCTTTCCCTCCTCCAGGGGATCTTCCCAACCCAGGGATCGAACCCAGGTCTCCTGAATTGCAAGCGGACTCTTTAGCAGCTGAGAAGAAGACAGTCAATTATGAACAAGGAGGCGGACCCTCACCAGACACGGGATATACTGGTGCCTTGATCTTGGACGTCTCAGCTTCCAGAATTGTGAGAAGTAAATTCTGTAAATTATAAGCCACTGAGTCTATGGTGGTTTGTGATAGCAGCCTGAAAGATTCAGGACAAGACGTGATTTATTCGTTCCAGATTTCCACGCAGACCATCTGGCTCCTGGTATTTGAAGATGACATTTATACTGGTACTGATGAACTATGTGCAGGGCATCAGTGGAGATGCAGACAGAGAGAGCAAACTTGTGGACACAGCAGGGGAAGGAGAGTGTGGGACAAGTGGAGAGAGTAGCATGTAAACATACATTACCGCATGTAAAACAGCCAGTGGGAATTTGCTGGATGACCAAAGAGCTGAAACCCGGTGATCTGTGACAACTGAGGGGATGGGATGGGGTGGGAGGGAGGTTCAAAAGGGAGGGGACATATGTATACCTATGACTGATTCATGTTGATGTATGGCAGAAACCAACACAATATTGTAAAGCAATTTTTTATCCAATTATACAATAAATAATTTTAAAATTAATTAAAAAATAAAGATGACAGCTATCACTCACCTCCATCTTACCCTCATGCTTCAACTTCCCTGAGTTCAACAGATTTTTAAACTAAGAAGATTAGGAGAACAGACTGTTTCTCAGAAAATATTCAATCGTCAAAACTGTGACAATTTATGTTTAATTTAGGGCCTTGTATTAATAAAATGCATACCAACTAATTACAAAAAGGTTGTCTGAAAGAAAAACAGGCACCAAAAGTTCCCCTAGGCTGGGAAGGGCATCTATATAGAAAGATAAATGTTGCCTGTAATACTTCAACATAGATAAGGAAAACTGAGGCTTTCTTAAATCCCATTTAGCTTCAGAGAAATAAGAAGCTTATTCTAAAACCATCCCGGGTATTGTCAGTTACCAAAATAGCTTGAACAAGATTTAGGAATAAGTTTTTTTTTAATGAATATAATCTTTACCTGCAAAATAAAATTCAGATGCAACACTGAAATTCAACACCCAAAATAGAAGAATTTGTTAACACAATTTTGGAAAATTAAAAATAATTCTATAAAATTTATTATGTATGGCAGGAAGGAAGATTCTACTTAGAATGCTTATGCCCATCATAGAAAAATGAAAAATATAGAAAAATATCAAGAAAAAAATCATCCATAATTTTTAAGTGTTAGGAATCTTTCTACTGCATATAGCAGGAAAGCGCAATTCAAATTGCTTAAGCAGTGAAGGGATCTATTGGTTTTTAGAAATGAAAAAGCTGGACATGAGTAAACTTCAAAAGCAGTTGATTTGTGGTCAAGTGATGTTACCAGGACCAGATTTATATCTCACCATCTCTGACTTTGCCATCTGTGAGTCTGGTTCCGTCCTCAGGTGGGCCACCTCTCAGGGCTACAGCATGGCCACACCTCCAACTGCTCTAGCATGACCTTACCTTCACTTCCAAATCTCACAGGAAAAAAAAGACTTTGCAAACCTGATGGCTGAAACCAAAGCCTTCAGAGCTGAGTTGGTTCTGCATGGGCCTCATCCTGAAATCATCACAGGTTCAGTGCACTGACTGACTTAGGGTACCAGGGGTGAAGCCCACCACCCAGAACACGAGGGCTGCAAGGAGTGGAGTTTGATACTATAATGAGAACTGCGGATGATGCTTGAAGTAGAAAGAATGAGAATGGGAGAGAAGTCACAAATGTCTGCTACTATAAAACCACTGCTGAAAGATAACAACCATTGATGTTTTGTTATTTGTGTACAATTATACACACACATAGACACATGTGTAAGAAATTAGAGCATTTAAAAACTGATTTATAGAAAGTAACATAAAATTTAAAGTTCTATATTATTCTATTTATACGAAAATTATTTCTCTTTACTTCTCTTACATGACAATCTATTTTTGTTTTACAGATTAATGTTTTCCCAAGTCTCTTAAAGGATATTAATAACTTAAAAATAATCTCTCCTGATCCCTGAATTGTCTCTGTTTTCTCCAGGGTCAGTTTTTTTTTTTTTTTTTTCCTTTTGTGCCTTAGCGTCCTTGGAAACATATAATTGTCGATTGCCCATTCTCATTTATGGATAAAGGGCTGAGTTGCTTGAGTATATGGCATGGATATCTTCTGAATACGTACAGTCTAATTTCCCTAGGAAGTCCTTCTCTCAACTGAATGGCATGGTTGACTGCAGTCTCCATGTAAATGGGTGCTACCTTGTCAACTAGCAAGACAGAACACCCCTCACTCCCATCCCCACCAATACCAACAAAAAGGGCTTTACGTTGGGGTGCCCATATCAATACTCTGTTCCCTAGAATTCTTCACACAGATCATCTGACACTTTTAGAAGTCACCAGTATAGCTTTGTCCTGGAAACAATCACCATAGAGTATTGACAATGGCAGGAGATGGGGGCAGCAGTTCAAGCTCAAAACTAATCCAGTGACAACACTTCTCGAACAGCTCTTTAACTGGTCACCTACTAATTCATCTCTTCTCTTCTTACCACCTGTCAGTCTGTAAACTTTCCATGGCGACAACACTAATTTCTACCTCCACTGTACTTTTCTGCTAATCTTTTAAAATTAAGTTCCTGCTCTAGTCTATCTTCCCTTATAATCCCTTTGATTTTTCCACCTTCAAGAAACTGGCTTCAATCTCTGATCTCCCTTCAATCTTCTGATCTTCTGTTCTCTCTTCTCATCTCAGGGTTATTATGAATTCATTCTCTTTTAAATTTCCTTGTAATACTGCCACTGGAATGTGTGAAGGATAAGAGGTCAGTGTGAATGTTCAGTGGGATGAGCTTGTATCAGTTTCTTTATTAGAGCGTGGAAAGCACCATGGGCTCTGCATGGCTTGTGCAGAATGAAATTGCACTGCTTATGGCAAGTGCTAATGTGTATAGAGGTCTGCACCCTGGGTAGGATCTAGAGTTCACAGGAACCATGTTGAAAGTTCTGCTGCAGTCTGGAGGCACACGTTTTTGAAGATGGAAGAACTAACATAGTGAACAAAATGCTGGATTGCTTGTCCTGGTCAGTCCAGAAGTTCCCACGGGAAATTACTGCCTTTCAGTAAGCTTGCTGCTAAGTTGCTTCAGTCGTGTCTGACTCTGTGCGACCCCATAGACAGCAGCCCACCAGGCTCCACCGTCCCTGGGATTCTCCAAGCAAGAACACTGGAGTGGGTTGCCATTTCCTTCTCCAATGCATGAAAGTGAAAAGTGAAAGGGAAGTCACTCAGTCGCGTCCAACTCTCAGGGACCCCATGGACTGCAGCCTACCAGTTACCCCTGTGTATATCACAGTCATTCAACGCCACATCCCTAGAACATAAAGGGGCTGTATATGTTGATTGAACCATAACTAGACACCAAGAATTCAGTCCCCTTGTCTTCCCACTTTCTAATACTTCTACATACAAAGAACATCGGAAAACTCTGCTTATCTCTGTATGCTAATGACACCCATTCTCCATACTTGATCATTTCATATATGAAGTGGAATTTCCTAGAGTGACTCAGCTTCAAGTTTCAGATACTGAGAAACCTAGGCTGCTTATTGTACTTATATATTACTTCTACACACTGTCATTTTATGACAGTAGCAGTAATATTGCACTTTCAAAATCTTTATTAGATTAAGGAGAAGTTGAATATTTCTCAGAAACATTTATAGTAATGGCATTCTACTTTTTGAACGTAATGTTAAGGATCTCATGTAGAATGACTTTAATGTTTTAATGTTAGCTGTGAACACTGAGGAATCTTAGAAGATGAAATCTATTTTTCTTCACAGGCACAGAGAAAGAAGGAACTTTAACATTTGATAATGACTAACACTCATTTAATTGCTGAATTAACCTACATTTACTGTAAAAAAGAGGGCTTGGAGAGAGAAGCGCTCATCAGGCTCTCCTGCAGGGCCCCTGTCTCTGCTTGTTGCATCGTGCCTGTTATAGTGATTAACCCCCCACAGTGGCAATTCTCTGGTTCATATTTCCTTTGTTTTTCAAAATCCCTGCATACATACTGTTTCTAAATACTCCTTTCTTTATTTTCTCCTTTCTTTTAAAGCTGGTCTTCAATTGCTGTGCAGGTTTCTCAGTAATGATCGTACATAAAAAGTTGGTTGCAGGGAATCCCAAACTCAGATTAAGGATGATTTTCTTTCTCAGGAATGAATCACATTCTCTTTATTCAATGTACTTTTAATTTTGGCCTGTCATGTGTCATATGATAACTTCAATTCATACCCACAGAAAAAAGGCTTGTCATCATCACACTTTCAAAACTATGCTATGGAAAGGGTCTCAAACATGAGTTGCTGATGCCATTTAAAATTCTGTTTGATTTATCATCTCTCTTTTTCTTTCCTACCTATTCACCTGTCACTTAGAATGCTTTAAGGGTAAGTATCTCAAAAAGACCAAAAGAATAGATATGGGCATAATGTTGATGGGAGCTTAACAAACTCCAACAGAGTCTTTAATATAAGTAGAGTTTTGTTTTTTTTTTTTTAAGTGAATTTAGACTTTGAACTTCAAAGTCGTGTGACACCATCACTCTAGTTCAAGATTAAAAGTGTAATAAATAGCCTTCTGGTTCAAAACTAGGAAGGTTTATAAAAACTACCTGATTGAATGTAGGGCTCTTCACCTGTTTGTACTCAGTTTGATAAAACAGTGAATGAAAATATGGATTTAATAGTCACAGAGACCAAGGTTCAAATGTACTTCTAACTCTTACTAGTTACGTGATTTGGAGTATGTTTTTTCAATATTTCTGAGTTTCATTTTTCTATGGTATAAAATGAAGAAATAATAACATCTACCTCATGGAGTTGTAACAAAGATTGAATGAGATAATATATGCAAAGTATTTAGTATCTGAAAAATACTATTCAAAAGAAACAACTTGTATAGTTGCTGCCCTTGTTTTTTGATATTTCAACATTTTTGCTTTATGAATGGAATTTTTACCCTCTAGACATATTAAAGCTTCTAAAAATGCTTCATAAAATACATCCTGGCAGTCCCTTGGACAGTAAGGAGATCAAACCAATCAATCCTAAAGGAAATCAACACTGAATACTCATTGGAAGGACTGGTGCTGAAGCCGAAGCTCCAATACTTTGGCCACCTGATGAAAAGAGTTGACTCATTGGAAAAGATGATGAGGATGCCAGGAAAGATTGAAAGCAGAAGAGGGCAGCAGTGGAAGAGATGGTTGGATGGCATCACCAACTCAATAGACATGAATGTAGGTGGACTCTGGGAGATGGTGAGGGACAGGGAGGCCTGGTGTGCTGCCATCCATGGGGTCACAAAGAGTCAGACACAACTTAGCGACTGAACAACAACAAATTCTGATTGGCTTAGTGATGAAAAGCACTTTTAAATTAAATATTCCAAAATTTCCAGATATTAAGGAAATTAAAGGTTTCAAATATTTTTTAAAAAGATATCTTCTAGAAATAAACTCAGAAAAGTTTTAAGAATTCACGTTCACATAATGTAGATATATCCTTGGCAAACCAGAGTAGTTTAATCATTTCGATTTAATTAAAAACATCTATGTATTTTCCATTAGATTAATGTAAAATATAATTTATGTGGAGACTTTTATTCTACTTGGGTATGTTTTTACTAAACATATACAGGTTTGCTGATTGAATAAGATAGCATGCCTTCTAAATGTTTAAGATTATGAAAAACTGTAAATATATTGAACCAAAATCGAATTGCTGTTCTGACAAATTTTATGTTAATAGTGCAGTGGGCCCAGAATGTGTTCAGATTGGAGGCTGATGATGTCACACCAACATCAAGAAGGTAGGGAAAGGTTTGTTACTCACAGAAGATGTCTTTCAAGAGACAGCAGGGCAGGCCTCCCAAAGAAGTCCAAAATGGCTTTAAAAAGAACATGTAAAGGAGACTGGCTTTCTGTTTTCTGGTGGTGAGGGGCGGGGCTGGAGCAGAATTTCACATGTGCAGGCAGGGGTTTTCCTGCATTGAATTTCTGTCCCACAATCCCCACCCAGGCACTAAAGAAGGAAGCACCCGGGCTTCCTGCTCAACCTTCCCAAATATGCGACAGAGGGAAAGGGGGGCCTTAAAAGCTGCCAGCAGGACTTCCGTGGTGGTCCAGTGACTAAGGCTCTGCACTTGCACTGTGGAGGGTGAGTGTTCAGTTTCTGGTTGGGGAACTTCTGCATGCCAGCTGGTGCCAGGATATCTACTTGAGGGCTTTCTTGGTGGCTCAGGAAGAATCTGCCTGCCTATGCAGCAGATGTGGATTCAATCCCTGGGTCAGAAAGATCCCCTGGAAAAGAAAATGGCAACCCACTCCAGTATTATTCCATGGGAAATTCCATGAGCAGAAGAGCCTGGCAGACTATGGTCCATGGGGTCACAAAAGAGTTGAACATGATCTATTGGCCAAACAACGTCAACTTGAAGACAATCTCCAAGATTTTTAGGCAACTTAAACTTTGTGCTGGTATTAACTTGAGTTAATAAATGTTCACTGGATGTCTAGATAATTTCTAAGATAGAACACTGAAACATTAATTACTAAGCACAAGTTTAAGTTTATATATTTTATCTCTTATTTTTATGATATAGATAGATAGATATGGTAAGCACTTGTGTCTCTTAAAAAATGCTCCTTTGAGAAGTTGTGCTATAAGGGGTACATGTGTATCAAGGAAATGAGAATAGTTTTGTCCTAAAGGGGAATGACTGTTCTAGAATGAGAAGAGAAAAATGCAGGACACATCCTGAATGGGTATATAAAGCAGTGGAAGTTTTGCTGAAAGGGAATTTTGTTGTTGTTGGTTTTATGGTCAAAGCTGCTTTAAAATGCTGGGTATATTAATTTCCTATCACAGCTATAACAAATTATCACAAGTTTTGTAGCCTAAACTGACCCAAATTTATTATCTTATGGTTCATAAGTTCAAAAATGGGTCTCACTGGGCAAAAATTAAGATATCAGCAGGGCCAAATTCTTCCTGGAAGCTAAAAAAGAGAATCCGTTTTCTTCCCTTTTCAAGATGGCAGAGTTGCCTGGAATCCTTGATTGATGGCCCCTCTGCGGCTTCAAAGTCAGCAAGAAGCAGTGTCTTCCTCGTAGGGCCTCACTGGAACACTGGACTTCCTTGTCTCCTTCTTCCACATTTAAATGATCATTGTGGGACTTCTGGATTTCCCTGATGGCTCAGATGGTAAAGAATCTGCCTGCAGTGCAGGGGACCCAGGTTCAATCCCTGGGTCAGGAAGATTCCCTGGAGAAGGGAATGGCAACCTACTCTAGTATCCTTGCCTAGAGAACTCCATGGACAGAGGAGCCTGGCAGGCTATAGTCCACAGGGTCACGAAGAGGACATGGACACAACTGAGCAACTAACACACACACTGTGGGACTTCCCTGGTGGTCCAGTGGTTAAGAATCCACCTTGCAATGCAGGGTTCATAGGTTTGATCCCCTTTCAGGGGACTAAAATTCCACATACCGCTGTGCCTCAACTACTGAGCCAGCATGCCTCAACAAAAGGTCCCTCATAATGCAACTAAGACCTGATTCAGCCAAATAAATAAATATTTTCTAAAAAAGAAAGAAAACCACTGTATCAGAATATGCTTCACACACATTCTTTTAAAAATAAATAAATAAATGACCGTCATTGTGACCACCAGATAGTCCAGGATACTATTCATTTTAAAGTCAAATGACTGGCCTTAAATTCCAATCTTAATTCATCTAAACCATAATTGCCTCCTGCCATGTAACATAACATATTCACAGGTCGCAAGGATTAGGCAGTGGGTGTCTTTGAAAGGGGTCATTTTTCGGCCCATTATGAATTTATTTATAAGATTTTCAAAAAAAGATTCCATATTAATCATTATATTGGTATTAAAATAGAACTTTGTCTTCTCTCTGTTAAAATGGAATATTTTTCTTGGATTATTGGAAAGCTCTAAGAACAGTTGTAGAAGGTTACTTTATTATCTGTGTGATCTGCCTAGAGGGCTTTCCTAATGTCTCAGTGGGTAAAGAATTCACCTGCAATGCAGGAGACATAGGAGATGCGAGTTCAATCCCTGAGTCAGGAATATGCCCTGGGGTAGGACATGGCAACCCACTCCAGTATTCTGGCCTGGAAAATTCCATGGACAGAAGAGCCTGATGGGCTACAGTCCATGGGGTTGCAAACAGTCAGACATGACTAAGCACATGGCATACACAGTCTGCCTAGATAACTGCCCAGATCTCTAGTGGGACAATAGGTTGCCCGGTGGCTTGTTCTTTCCTCCAGAATGTGAAGAAGCCCCTTGGGCTGAAGCTCAAGGACTTGATATAAACCACAAAGTATGCTCTACCTCAACAGAGTGTGCATGGGCCAGATTTCCTTCTGGATGCAAAGGTAGAGTCCTGTCTGAGCCACTAGGGAAGTCCCGGGAAATACTAGGGTCATGGGTGAACACATAAGAGGCAACTGGAACTGTGGACAACATCACCAAAAGCCTTGACATTCCAGTTCTGGAGCCTCAATAAACTCAACAAGTGATCCTGCCTGCCATTTTATCTACCATTGTTTTGGAATCCACTCATCTGGTTACTCTCAGCATATAACTCTTGGCTTTTTATTTTAACATAACCTTTGCTATTGATATATCTCTTCTTCATTTTAGGCATCCTTCTTGGAAGACACCTGACTCAGCACTCCAAAACAGCTGACCTTTGCCACCAGGTCCCAACAGATGGTTCAGATGATTTTGCAGGAACATTGCCAACCAGACTCCTGTCAGCACTATCTCCTAGCCCCAACTCTGTTCCACTTGGGAAGTTTATGATTGCCTCTCAGTTATTCAGCAAGGGATGCTATTCTATGTATTGAAGAAAAAGTGGGGACTGACAATAACGAGCTTTCTTTGAGCCTGGTGCTCCTGGGAAGCAGCAACAGGGTCAAGATCCTTCCACCATTTTGTGATTCTTTTGGGTTCCAAGAAATGGCCAACCAGGCAAAGGAGTCTTCCCTTGCAGATTGGGAGCAATGACATACCTCCACCTTTCTTCAGTGACTCCCTTGTTTTATGAAATCCCAAGCTCTCTAGTCCATCTCTGAGGCATTCCCCAGTGAACATTCTTTCTATTGCAAAAGCCCTGAATAAAAACATTCCCTTGATTAAGTCCAGTATATCTTCTCTTTCACAAAAGCAAAAAGCCATCTTCAAATCAGCTATTTTCCAAGCTGACTTTTGCTTTACTTGGAAACCCTGCACTTGAGGAAAAACATACCTTGGCTGGGCTTCCCAGGTGGTAAAGAACCTGTCTGCAAATGCAGGAGACATAAGAAACTTGGTTCGATCCCTGGGTCAGGAAGATCTATTGGAGATGCTTTATTGACTATGCCAAAGCCTTTGACTGTGTGGATCACAATAAACTGTGGAAAATTCTGAAAGAGATGGGAATACCAGACCACCTGACCTGCCTCTTGAGAAATCTGTATGCAGATCAGGAAGCAACAGTTAGAACTGGACATGGAGCAACAGACGGGTTCCAAATAGGAAAAGGAGTACGTCAAGGCTGTATATTGTCACCCTGCTTTTTTAATTTATATGCAGGGTACATCATGAGAAACGCTGGGCTGGAAGAAGCACAAGCTGGACTCAAGATTGCCGGGAGAAATATCAATAACCTCAGATATGCAGATGACACCACCCTTATGGCAGAAAGTGAAGAGGAACTCAAAAGCCTCTTGATGAAAGTGAAAGTGGAGAGTGAAAAAGTTGGCTTAAAGCTCAACATTCAGAAAATGAAGATCATGGCATCTGGTCCCATCACTTCATGGGAAATAGATGGGGAAACAGTGGAAACAGTGTCAGACTTTATTTTCTTGGGCTCAAAAATCACTGCAGATGGTGACTGCAACCATGAAATTAAAAGACGCTTACTCCTTGGAGGAAAAGTTATGACCAACCTAGATAGTTTATTCAAAAGCAGAGACATTACTTTGCCGACTAGGGTCCGTCTAGTCAAGTCTATGGTTTTTCCTGTGGTCGCGTATGGATGTGAGAGTTGGACTGTGAAGAAGGCTGAGCTGAGCGCCGAAGAATTGATGCTTTTGAACTGTGGTGTTGGAGAAGACTCTTGAGAGTCCCTTGGACTGCAAGGAGATCCAACCAATCCATTCTGAAGGAGATCTGAATGATGGAAGGAATGATGCTAAAGCTGAAACTCCAGTACTTTGGCCACCTCATGGGAAGAGTTGACTCATTGGAAAAGACTCTGATGCTGGGAGGGATTGGGGGCAGGAGGAGAAGGGGACGACAGAGGATGAGATGGCTGGATGGCATCACGGACTCGATGGACGTGAGTCTGAGTGACCTCCAGGAGATGGTGATGGACAGGGAGGCCTGGCATGCTGCGATTCATGGGGTCACAAAGAGTCGGACACGACTGACTGACTGAACTGAACTGAATGGCAACCCATGCCAGTATTCTTGCCTGGAGAATCCCATGGACAGAGGAGCCTGGTGGGCTATAGTCCATGGGGTCACAAAGAGTTGGACATGACTGAGCTACTTTCACCATTATTTGAGGACGACCTAAAGTTCAGGGAACCCCCCTGGTGGCTCAGATGGTAAAGAATCTGCCTGCAATGCAGGAGACCCAGGTTTGATCCCCAGGTTGGGAATATACCCTGGAGAAGGGAATGGCAACCCACTCCAGTATTCTTGCCTGGGAATTCCATGGATAGAGAAGCCTGGTGGGGTATGGTCCATGGGGGTTGCAAAGAATTGGACATGACTGAGCAACTAACACTTTCAAAATTCACCAAGTCCTTATATTCTGAGAAAAGTTTTTTTCCTATTCAATACTTCTGAACTATCACAAGGTTGTATAGCACATACAATTGTAGAGGAACAATAAATATTGAATAAATTAACGGCTGAATGGCTGAATGCATGGAGGAAGGAAGGAACTATGGATGAGGGGGCAAGTATTATTATAACCAAAAGATGACTTTTGAATCAAATACAGTATTTCTTGACAGTTAAATGAGCAGACTGAATTCCAAACTCTATCTCACAGGTGTGTCATTAATACTCAGAAATCAAATTAAACACATTTCGTCATGGATGGAATGGGTCCTACACAGGCAGCTGATACGATCCAGAACATTGCACTCAGTGTTCTGGGGTGAAAGTTTGTGATGCAGTGTGACCTAACTTCAATTAATGACAGCTGTCTCCGGAAACCTGATTTTTTCCTGGGGGAAATAGAGTATCAATTAAAATCTAGCTAGATTGAAATACATCACTGCTCAATGAGTGCAGAAACTTGAATTCATGCTTCTTGATTTACCAGTAAGACAGAAACATTTTCAACATATAATCAGCCCTATCGTTCATCACATCCAATCGAAATACATAGACGTATTCAGGCACGAAATGTGGGAAATCTTTTTAAACTTTAAAACAGACAGCAGAACTGTATGTCATTGTAAAAAATTGAGCTGCAATGTGATATTCAGTTTATGTTCTGAAACAAATCAATAGTCCAGGCAAGTCATAACTCTTACTACATACTGCCCTCCAGTGGATTCCTGTCAGACATAACCTCTGAACATCTGAAAGAATCTACTCTTGCCTGGAAAATCCCATGGACAGAGGAGCCTGGTAGGCTGCAGCCCATGGGGTCATGAAGAGTCAGACACGACTGAGTGACTTCACTTTCCCTTTTCACTTTCATGCATTGGAGAAGGAAATGGCAACCCACTCCAGAATTCCTGCCCAGTGGGCTGCCGTCTATGGGGTTGCACAGAGTCGGACACGACTGAAGCGACTTAGCAGCAGCAGCAGCAGCATACGAAAGCTTTCTTTTAGAAGTGATGTTCAATCTTTGACATAAACTTTTAAAATGCTCTTGCAAATACGAAATAATTTTCCAAACTTTTAAAAAAGGAGCCTTATATTTAAATTACTTGATGTGAATGTAAAGTACCTGTTCATTTCCAGCCAGAGTTTAACTTTTTCTCAGTTTATTTCTCTTTTGGCCCATCTCATGAGGGGTCCTGAGTCTGTTGTTGTTTAGTTGCTCAGTTGTGTCCGACTGTTTTGCCACTCCATGGACTGTAGCCCACCAGGCTCTTTTCTCCATGGAATTTCCCAGGCAAGAATACTGGAGTAGGTTGCCATTTCCCTCTCCAGGGAATATTCCCCACTCAGGGATTGAACCCGGGTCTCCTGCGTTACAAGTAGACTCTTTACCGCTGAGCTACCAGGTCCTGACCCTACTACTACATTAAAAAAAAAAAAAAAATTAAACAGAGAGGGTGTTAGTCACTCCAGTCCTGTCCAATTCTATGTGACCCTGTAGACTATACCCTATTAAGTTCCTCTGTCCATGGGATTCTCCAGGCAAGACTATTCAGTTCAGTTCAGTTCAGTTCAGTTGCTCAGTCATGCCCGACTCTTTGTGACCCCATGAATCGCAGCACACCAGGCCTCCCTGTCCATCACCAACTCCCGGAGTTCACTCAGACTCACGTCCATCGAGTCAGTGATGCCATCCAGCCATCTCATCCTCTGTCGTCCCCTTCTCCTCCTGCCCCCAATCCCTCCCAGCATCAGAGTCTTTTCCAATGAGTCAACTCTTCGCATGAGGTGGCCAAAGTACTGGAGTTTCAGCTTTAGCATCATGTCTTTCAAAGAAATTCCAGGGTTGATCTCCTTCAGAATGGATTGGTTGGATCTCCTTGCAGTCCAAGGGACTCTCAAGAATCTTCTCCAACACCACAGGTCAAAAGCATCAATTCTTCGGCGAATTTGGAAAACTCAGCAGTGGCCACAGGACTGGAAAAGGTCAGTTTTCATTCCAATCCAAAAGAAAGGCAATGCCAAAGAATGCTCAAACTACCACACAATTGCACTCATCTCCCATGCTAGTAAAGTAATGCTCAAAATTCTCCAAGCCAGGCTTCAGCAGTACCTGAACCGTGAAATTCCTGATGTTCAAGCTGGTTTTAGAAAAGGCAGAGGAACCAGAGATCAAATTGCCAACATCTGCTGGATCATTGAAAAAGCGAGAGAGTTCCAGAAGAACATCTATTTCTGCTTTATTGACTATGCCAAAGCCTTTGACTGTGTGGATCACAATAAACTGTGGAAAATTCTGAAAGAGATGGGAATACCAGACCATCTAACCTGCCTCTTGAGAAATCTGTATGCGGGTCAGGAAGCAACAGTTAGAACTGGACATGGAACAACAGACTGGTTCCAAATAGGAAAAGGAGTACGTCAAGGCTGTATGTTGTCACCCTGCTTATTTAACTTCTATGCAGAGTACATCATGAGAAACGCTGGACTGGAAGAAACACAAGCTGGAATCAAGATTGCCGGGAGAAATCTCAGTGACCTCAGATATGCAGATGACACCATCCTTATGGCAGAAAATGAAGAGGAACTCAAAAGCCTCTTGATGAAAGTGAAAGAGGAGAGTGAAAAAGTTGGCTTAAAGCTCAACATTCAGAAAAGGAAGATCATGGCATCCGGTCCCATCACTTCATGGGAAATAGATGGGGAAACAGTGGAAACAGTGTCAGACTTTATTTTGGGGGGCTCAAAAATCACTGCAGATGGTGACTGCAGCCATGAAATTAAAAGACGCTTACTCCTTGGAGAAAAGTTATGACTATTGGAACCTCAATTAAATAGAGCCAGGATGCCAGCAGGGGGAGCTCTCACACACTCCAGCCAGAGTTGAGCCAACAGGAAAGAGAAAGTCTCTTTCCTGGCAAGGACTCAGCCAATGAAAAGCAATGGATTTTTTTGTTCACGGCGGCTAAGTTGTTTCAGTCATGTCCGACTCTGTGTGACCCCATAGACGGCAGCCCACCAGGCTCCCCCTTCCCTGGGATTCTCCAGGCAAGAACACTGGAGTGGGTTGCCATTTCCTTCTCCAATGCAGCCCTCCTAACTGCCTTTTTCCTCCTTTAAAGTGGTCTCATCTTGCCCTGGAAGAACTTGCATATGACTCTCCATGTCTGCAGACCTAGAATTACAATTCTCTGCCAACCCCAAATAAGCCCGTTTTAGCTGGAGATATCTGGCAGTCTATTTAATGCATGTCAACAACTGTTTCTATCTAAATTCATTCTGAGTAAAAGAAGAAGGACTTTGTACCTGTTAGGAGTTTCCGTTAACTTCTTTAAATGCTGCCTTGACTCTACTGGGTAAATTTATTCTTCTCATTTCACAAATGAAAGTCACAAATTTATGGTAAATTTTAAAATAAAACTTAGATGGCCCATTTCTAATGATCCCTGGATATGTGAAGTCTGATAAGAAGATGACTCCAAGACACTGCAGTTTGACTTGTTCCATTTAGAATTTGGTTTTGTCAAATGTCCCAGCATTTCAATGTCTACCAATTTTTTCACTGCCTCTTTGGCATCTGGAAATCACAATGTTTTCTGTTGTTTCTAAATAATACCTCATCATCATGCTGTATGACTGAAATTAACACCATATTGTAAATCAACTGCATTTCAATTTTCAAAAAAACTAAAAAATAATACCTTAGATTAGGGCAGCTCCTCAGAAGATAATGATCTTCCTTGTTTTTCTTTGGTAAATATTATACAGCAAACATTCCACAAGGAATTGTGAATTTAACCCGTGAAATTTTTCAGGGAAGGAATTGACCATGAATACTAGCTAAACAGCAAGGCTCTCACTGGTAACTAATTACATGGACAAGAAAATGACCAGGAGGACATTTCTGAAAGAAAGTTATTTTTCCTGCAAAGTAAGCATGACTGCATTTAAGCTCAACTTCTCTTAAATGTACATTTAAAATATTAAATCACCTAGTGGAAACTAGCCTCTATTTCTGGTTGATAAAAGATCTTCTAAGAAGCAGGTATTTAAAATATTGCTCTAGTAGTAATTTACCACCAGATTATTGGACACTGCAAATGTGCTTGCTGGCCAATGAAATTTTGAAATAGCACATCACTTTAAGTCATGCTTATTTGAGTTTGAGTATACATTTATATTCTGTTTGCTTATCAAAATATTCCTTTGATAGCCACAAAAATGAATATGGGAAAGTGGTTAGCTTATAATAATAACCCCAATTACATTTTTAAATATGCCACAAACAAACTGTGAGATAAATCTCTTTACAGAATGCTTTAACAAAAAAGACTAAGTTGGACTTTCCTGGTGGTCCAGTGGTTAAGAATCTGCCTGCCAATGCAGGGGACATGGGTTCCATTCCCTGCTCTGTGAAGATCCCACATGCAGTGGAGCAACTAAGCCCAGGCACCACAACTACAAGCCTGTGCTCTAGAACCTGGGAGCCGCAACTGCTGAGCCCATGCCCTAGAGCCCATGCTCGACAAGAGAAAGCCACTGCAAGCCACTGCGATGAGAAGCTCACACGCTACAACGAAAAGTAGTCCCCCATGGCCACAGCTAGAGGAAGCCCAAATGCAGCAAGGAAGACCCAGTGCAGCCAAAAATAAGTAATTTAAAAAGACTAAGTCAGTTAAGAGGAGCTCTTGAAAGTGACTGATGAAATTTGACTCTAGTATAGTTTATTATATATACAACATATATTCACTTATTTAATTTTTTGCTCTCAAAATATGAGCATCAACTATATACCAGAAAGTGCATAATATATGGAGGATTCAAATATGAACAAAACAAGGTCCTGATGAACAGGAGTCCAAAACTCAGTGGGAAAGTCAGATATCTAAATAGATCATTAAAATACAATACAGTTAAGTGTTGTCCTAGAGACATGCAGAGATTATTAGGAGAACATAGAGGGCATATATGAATGGGAAGGTTCACAAAAGGAGCATTATTTGTGTTTTAAAAGATAAGTGAGTTGATGGAGCACACAAACTGCAGTGAGTTTCCTCTAAATGCAATGGAAAAGGGTGGCTAGTGAGGGAAATTACAAACAGTTCTATTTGGCCCGAGGCTGTGCAGCCTGTAGGGGGAGAGGACATTTACAAGGTTGGAGGCAGTCTTGCATTTTTCCACAGGTGCTTTGGAAAGTTAATGGAAAACTTGAATTGTAAGCAGGATAATGGCATTATCAGATTTAAATTTCAGAGAGCAAACTCTGATGGGGAGAAATCGGAATGTTACACAGCCATAAATAAGAATGAAACCTTGCCATTTGCAACAATATGAATGGAACTTGACAGCATTATGTTAAGTGGAAACAGTCTCACAAAGAAAGACAAAAACCTCACGATTTCATTTATACAAGGAACCTAAAAGAAGAAGAAGAAGAAGGAAAAAACCTAAGCTCATCAAATCAATACAGAGAGTGGAGTAGTGGTTGCCAGAGGCAGGGTTAGAGAGCAGGTAAAATGGGTGAAGGGAGCTAACAGGTAAAAACTCTCAGTTATAATATAAACAAATTATGGAGGTGTAAGTTACAATACGTGAACTGTGAACTCCCTGATGTTCAAACTGGTTTTAAAAAAGGCAGAGGACCCAGAGATCAAATTGCCAACATCCGCTGGATCATGGAAAAAGCATAAAAGACTCTGATGCTGGGAGGGATTGGGGGCAGGAGGAGAAGGGGACGACAGAGGATGAGATGGCTGGATGGCATCACTGACTCGATGGGCATGAGTCTGAGTGAACTCCGAGAGATGGTAATGAACAGGGAGGCCTGGCGTGCTGCGATTCTTGGGGTCACAAAGAGTCGGACACGATTGAGCGACTGAACTGAACTGAAGGTACAATGTGATGACTATAGGCAATAATACTACACTGTATATCTGAAAGTTGTTAAGAGAGTAAATTTAAAAGTTCCTGCCAAGTGAAAGAACTATATAACTACCTATGGTGACAAGTTGTTAACTAGACTTCTTACATATGTTTCACAATAACTAAAAATATTGAATCATTATGTTGTACACCTAAAACTAATATAATGTTGTGTATCAATTATACCCCAATTCTTAAAGATGGTTTTTTAGGTAAAAACTGTGGTAAAATTGAATTTCTAATCAGAAATATGACCACATAGCATTAATATAAGCAGTTGTTACCTTTAGTTGCTCATTTTTTCTTTGTTGATAAATAATTGTACATTGCACACTTGTATCCTTGTATAGATTATGGTATATTGTATCATTCTGTGTATCTATTTGTACCTGATCATGTCTCTAATTTGTCAAACCTATAATCAGAACTGAATCTTGCCTTCTCAAGTACATCCAATCATTTCTAGGTTATTTTCATGATTTCAAAGAATATTCATATTCGTGAACCAAAAGATATCTCTGAAATAAAAATTTAGTGGAAGGAATGAATTGATTTTTTAAAAAGTGACAAGAGACAGTGATAGACATTTAGGATAATACATGGGTACTTCCACAGTGACTGAAAATATTCTGGAACACAATGCGCTCATCCTTAATTAGACAGAACCAACCTGAGAACCATTTCTAAAAGCACTTCAACCCACAGCCAAAAATAAAGTTCAAATAAGCCCAATTTCAATTTTTAAATGAAATTGTATTAGAGGGTGGGAAAAGAACCCACCGAGCTCTTTATACAACAGTTGAACTCAATGGTATGGCAAAATTAGCAAGAATGCTTAGTTGATGGGAAAAAGTCAAACTTGGGCAAGGCATCATGACCTAAGGGCCCCTGGGCCTGAATCATAGACTGGGTGCAGAAACCAATCTTTCCAGAGCCATCTGGGAGTGATGCCCTGCTCAGCCTCGGGCTGGCTGTGGGTCCTTGGATACAATATTTAGCCTGTCTAGGCCTAGTTTTCTTCCTTTCATGGCACTAGTGACACCCTGGACCATACCGCTCTTTGGTGTGGGGAACCTTCTAGAATCTAATCCCAGGTTAAGTTTAGCCAAGTAACTCTGAGTGTATTTCCTATAGAGCAGGGGTTCTCAACTTCTGGGATCTAAAGCCTGATGATCTGAGGTGGAGCTGGTATAATAGTGATAGAAATAAATTAAGTACACAATAAATTGGCTTTCTTGGTGGCTCAGACGGTAAAGAATCTGCCTGCGATGCAGGAGACAACGGGTTCGATCCCTGGGTTGGGAAGATCCCCTGGAGAAGGAAATGGCTACCCACTCCAACATTCTAGCCTGGAGAATCCATGGGCAGAGGAGACTGGTGGGCTACAGTCCATGGAGTCACAAACAGTCGGACATGACTAAGTGACTAACACTTTCACATTTTTTCAGACAATAAATGTAATGTACTTGAATCATCTGGCAACTCTCCCCACTTCCTGGTCTGTGGAAAAACTGTCTTTTGTGAAACTGGTCCCTGGTGTCAAAAAGGTTGGGGATTTCTGCCAGTCTGCAGAGTGAAGCGAAACTCCTGCCTCCCTATGTCCAGCCTAGTTTCTCTCTGGTGACTATTCATACACATTGTATATCAATATAATCTCCAGATTATAGACACCATGCACCCAGGTGATCTCTTTGCAGAGAAGAGCGGTGTTTCCCAAAGAATTAAAAGTTTGCAAGAATAGCACATTGACTAAAACAAAAGAAAACCACACGCGAAGAAAATGTCTAGGTTTTTACTCTTAAATGTCTACATTCAAGTCACTTTACAATTTCCTTAAGAATAGTAGAGTGGATTATTATTCAGTTCAGTTCAGTCGCTCAGTCGAGTCCGACTCTTTGCGACCCCATGAATTGCAGCATGCCAGGCCTCCCTGTCCATCACCATCTCCCGGAGTTCACTCAGATTCACGTTCATCGAGTCAGTGATGCCATCCAGCCATCTCATCCTCAGTCGTCCCCTTCTCCTCCTGCCCCCAATCCCTCCCAGCATCAGAGTCTTTTCCAATGAGTCAACTCTTCGCATGAGGTGGCCAAAGTACTGGAGTTTCAGCTTTAGCATCATTCCTTCCAAAGAAATCCCAGGGCTGATCTCCTTCAGAATGGACTGGTTGGATCTCCTTGCAGTCCAAGGGACTCTCAAGAGTCTTCTCCAACACCACAGTTCAAAAGCATCAATTCTTCAGCGCTCAGCCTTCTTCACAGTCCAACTCTCACATCCATACGTGACCACAGGAAAAACCATAGTCTTGACTAGATGGACCTTAGTCGGCAAAGTAATTAGAAGAGATGATCTCTAAAACTCCTAGCCCCACTTCTTATTGCTGTGTGTCCTTGGGTAAGTTACTTAGCCTATCTGTGCCTCAATATTGCCTAAAAATAAGAATTATAATGGTGCCTACTACATAGGGTTGTTGTGAAGATTAAAAGAGCATAAAAATATGTAAAATATTTAGACAGTGACTGGCACCTACTATTATATGCATCTATTATAATAATTACTATTATCATTAATCCTATTCTAATTCTAAAATCCCATATTTATTTTCTAGTGTGTCCAAAAGGTGAAGTACACAGATCACCAACTTCAAACAACTTGAGCTAAAAGTGTATAATTTTAAAGGGAAATATATTTCCCTTCAATTTAAAAACTTGTAAGAACAATCACCTAACATCTGTTGTTAGCTGCAGAGGGAATCTTCAACTGTTCAGGGAAGTCTGTGAAGTATCTCTTCTCACTTATTATACTTTAAATGCTGAAATTCCTAAGATCCTCTTAGATAAAATTCATTCAGATCTCTGGTTAGTTTTTAAATGATACCATGGCAGAGGCTGATGGTTTTCCTACAGTAAACATTCTCTCTGTCTCTATCTCCTAGGATAGACTCCTGGTTCTTTGGCTGGGTAGATGCTGTCCAGAATACACACAGCATTCCAGTCTCCCTCACAGCTAGGATGGACATGTGATTATGTTCTGACCTATGGAGGTGAACAGAAGTGGAACCTCATTTTGCCCTGAGACAGAAGGTTATACCCTCTCTTTCCTCTGCTCCTTCCATATCTGGGTGGTATGCTGCCACCCACTAACAGTGCCTTATGAGAAGTGATTGTTAAATATGCAAGCATTTTGCAAACCAGGTGTTAGACAATTGGTAGTTTAACAGCAGCCTTGGAAGGAATATTTACAGCATAGAAATACACACACTACAAATCAGACCCCCTCCCCCATAAACTCCCAGTCAGGTTCCTTTGTATTTTTTTCTGAAAGTCAGTTTACCAGTATACATAGTCCTTGCCCCACTAGAATTGGGATACTTGAGTGAGATCTATAGGGTCATTCGAGGAGGGCAGGTCCAAGATATGGCAACGCGAGGAGCCTGGGCCCAGTGCAGAGTCACCAAGCCAGCATGGACTCCCCGTGTGAGACATATGTTTCTGTCTAGCTCAGTGATTCTCAATAAGGGACAATTTTTGCCCTTCAGGGGACATCTGGCAGTGTCAGGTGACAGTTTGGGTTGTCACAGCAGGGACAGTGTAGTTGCTTGCGTATAGAACCCAGTTGTCATTGTTGTTTTTCAGTTGCCAAGTGGTGTCCAACTCTTTGTGGCACCATGAATTGCATCACGCCAGGCTTCCCTGTCCTTCACCATCTCCTGGAGTTCGCTCAAACTCATGCCCATTGAGTCAGTGATGCCATCCAACTACCTCATTCTCTGTCAACCCAAGGATGTTGCTAAACATTCCACAATACACAGGACAACACCCACTACCAAAAATCATATGCTTCAAAATGTTGACAGTGCCGAGACTGAAAAGCCTGATCTCATTTAGCTACATTTATGTTGATTTCTATTATAGAAAGAAAATGGAGAGCCTAATACAAAGGTATAGTTGACATCTCTAGTATCCTTTTATATAATATAAATGCATACATATATTCACAGTAGCTACAGATATGTGTATGTACAAACATACAATAATCTATATTTAAAACAAAATTTGAAAGAAACTACTTTCATAATGGGTTTATAAGCATTTCTCTCCTTTAGAAGTATTCATTCCTTGAAATCTCCAAGCACTGTTCTGGGTAATGGAAGAGGTAATTTACCAAGTGACTAAAGAGGTATAAAAGAATTAATGTCCCTTCAGGATGCAACTCACTCCTACTCAGAATCTTATATTGGGAGCAAGAGGTGAGGGTGTTAATATTTTTCCCTCCAAGAAAGTGGCAGACCTCCTGTGTTCTCCGTAGTTTCCGGAGGAAATTACACTGGGGATGTTCATGACCTTGACCAATAGAGGTCCTCTGGTTGCATAGAAGTAAAAATGGATTCTCAGAAATGTCCCCCAGGGAAATAAAAATGTTGATGAAGATAAAGAAATAAAAATTCATGGATGTTCTCTTGAAATAAAACTGAAAATGTATGTTCTGTGAGACAAGAGTGAACCCAAGGGGGAAAAAAAACAATAAGTACTCTCCAGTTTTTATGCAAGGGAAAAAGGGACAGATTTATTATTTTTCCAAGGCAAACAGATCATTTTATCATAACGTACTGACAAAAGTTTATTTCTCAATTACTTATATAGCACAAATAGTATATCTATAATATAAATTATGTAGTTAATGTTTGGGTATATGTTCATATAAACTAAACTGAGTTCTAAAATTTTAAACAATATTATTATTTTTAAAAAATCAGTTTTCCCAGTGGCTCAGTGGTAAAGAATCTGCCTGCAATGGAAGAGATGCCAGTTCAATCCCTCAGTTAGGGAGATCCCCTAGAGGAGGGCATGGCAATCCACTCCAGTATTCCTGCCTGGAAAATTCCATGGACAGAGGAGCCTGGCAGTCCCCAGTTCATGGGGTTGCAAAGAGTGGAACACAATTGAGCACACACGCATAATAAAAATCAGCTCAATCTGATTTTATCTCTTATATTTTACCTAATCTAGGAACTGCACTTTTGCAAGTGATGATAATAATTTTTTTTTCATCATTCCAAATACATCTTATGATCTCTATCCCTTAACTCCATCTGACATTTTTTCTTCATTTCTAAAATTCATCCAGGTCTGTCACTTCATCTATCCCTTACCTTGATCAGAATTATTCTTCAAATTTCTCCCATTGACTCAATCTGATATTTTCTGTATCTTCCTTGTGTTCTACTTGAGGTTCAAAGTTACCAAGTATGCTCCCCTCAAAAAATATCTACTATTCGTCATCATTATCATTTCTAATCAAGGACTACTTTCCAAGCCCCTCAATTCAAATCTGATTACTCATTTATCAAATTTTAAACCTATTATGTATCTATTCACCACCAAACTTACATTTATTGAAGAGTTTCTATATGCTAATGCTTTCAAGGAATTAGACAGGTCATCCTCTAAAGAAATTCATAACCTACTAAGGGACTTTGGATATTTTAAAGAAATTACACTTTATCTATGTCATGCTTCAAGGGAAAGGTTTTATGGTTTACTGAATTGCCAAAATATTGAGGCAACATAGAATAGTTTGTGTCCATATATTCTTGAATTTTGATGCTAAATAATTAAATATACTTGATAGAGCTCGCCTTTCCAAATTTTAAAGATCTAAAATTCTTATTTATAGTTTTTTCTAAAGTAGTTATTACTATTGGCTTCCCCATTTGTGCCCAAATTTGACCTTATTGATAGTCATAGGTGTGAACAAAGAACAAACAAAACTGCAGCCTGCGTTCCCCCCCTGACTCAGAGGTTCCAACGTGGCACCTAAGGAGTCACTTCTAACTCCAGACATGCATGGTTGAACATGCACTGCTGTGGGTTTCAGTATTACTGTTTTAAATACTGCATGTAAATTATCATGCCTGTTACCAGTTTTTTGCCTTTTCTCCTGTTGTTCCTGGATCTGCAGATCTAGCCAGGGCCCTCTCTTTTCAGCTATGTAAATCCTACCTGTCCTGCAAGACCTGGGGCCAAGAGTCTCACTATAAACTATAAAGCCTTTCTCAGTTATGCCAGTTTTCCCTGATCTTACTCTCTAACCACTTTCTATCATCCATATCATGCATTCATAGTCCTCTTTTTATACGTGAGGCCATTCATTGAAAGTTTCATTTATTCCTCATTGCTGGAAGGGGTTTTGCCTACAGAGACAAACTGACTACCACTATTCGCTATACTGCCCTGCCAACTTGAAGCACAACAGTGCAGCTGGAAAGCCACGGCCACGCAACATCTTGTATTAAAATACAACTAGAAAGACCACTGATGGGAATGAAGTCTCCATGGGCACAGTCTAGAGCTCCTCAGGGTGCCGGCTCTTCTGGGCATACCCTCTCCTCACTTAGCTCTACCTGCACCCTCCATTCCAGCTCCAGAACACCAATACTTCCAAACCTAACCCTGCCTATATTTGTGTCAGCTCTTCCTGAGGCTTTTGAAGGCTGCTTTATCCCACCCTCACTCCCGAATGAAAGCCTCTATTCCTTCCTAGTTAGGCTCCCCGGGGGGCTCCGTGGTAATCTGCCTGCCAATGCAGGAGGCATAGGAGACGGGGTTCAATCCCTGGGTCAGGAAGATCTCCTGGAGGAACAAATGGCAACACCCTCTGGTATTCTTGCCTGGGAAACCCCATAGACAGAAGAGTCTGACTGGCTACAGTCCATGGGGTTGCAAAGAGTGGAACACGACTGAGAGACTGAGCATGCAGTCATCCCTTCCTAGCTGGAAAACAACCAGTTCTGTAAAAATTTCAAAGATGTTATGAAGTTATATAAAGTGAACATTATCATCTGACATGTGGTATAGTTGTTATGCATCTGACACCAACAGAATCTGTATTTTATAAGTGTTACCAAACCAGGTTCACTTACCCAATGTGCAGCAAGCCAAGGGCTGAGACACTGAGGTTTGCAGCAAAGAGTTTATTCACACTGCAGCCAAGAGAGGAGATGGGAGAACTGATCCCAAACCCACCTCTCCAAAAGCGAGGGGCTTGGGATAATTATGGGATGGAACTGTAAGGTGTGTGGAGCCTGGGGAAAGGTGAGTGGAAATAAGGAAAAGGTGAGTGGAAATAAGGAAAAGGTGTGATCATCATCGTTCTGTGCAGACATAACCAGGCTATAGGCTTCTTCTTGGCCTGCATGCCCAGAACTTGTGGTGTTGCCATGTTTTGAGGGTGGAGCTCCTGGCCCTCTGACGTCAAAGGTCACTGAGAGGACACGGGCACATGCCCAGTGGGAGGGTCCATTGTCCTAGCCAGTCTCAACCAGCTCAAACTGGACACAGCTGACTCCAAGTTTCTGAAGAAACAATTGGGGCAAACATCTTACTATTTATGTTCAAATAATAAGACTACATGATGCTCAGAGGACAAACAAGTTTTTGAAAAACAAAGGTAGCTTGATCAGCAAAAGCAAGTGACAGTTTATTATGTATTAATAGCTGACAGATGATGACCCTTGGTTTCACAGCTGTTCACAAAATTTCATCAGGAGGTTAACCTCTTTTAAGGCATCTTTACTTCTTGTCTTTAGAGTTTCTTCCATAATCTTCAAGAGTGTGACTGACTACGTGAGCCAAAGACACACTCTGAGGGTCTCAAATTTCTGAATTAAGAAATTTCTGAATTAAGACCTTAGTCAGGATAGGTTTTTCAAACAGTGAAGAATGAAATATGCGTTACTTCCCTAGAATGCAAAATGTCACTACCCCAAACGTGGCAAAAAATTTTCCAAACCACCTTTATGTTATTGTTTTTTCCTTCTAGAATTTTATGTATTAAATAGTTCTATTGGCATAAGGGAAAAAACTCTTGATAGTTTTTATTTTTTCCATTTCTTTAAGATCCTAATTGAGATTTGAAAGAATACGAGTTTTAATATTGAAAATTAGATACTATGGCCACTAAAATGTTCTGAGAAGCCAAAGAGTCCAAAGGCAGTCAAAGGGAAATCCACTCAGAAGTGAGACTGTGAATATCTTAGAACTTCATTTGTGTTCTAAATTCTCTCTACTTACATGGTGTTTAGGTGTCACCCAGATATTGCATTTGTTGTTACTTCAGGAACTATCCATGTGTGTGTGGTTTTATGAATATAATGCTTAATGATCAGAATAATTTTTAATCAATGGATAGCTCTGAAATATTTCCTTCCCTGAATTATAAACATGGCAACTATGTGGAGGTTATTAAAAATGTTGAAGTATTTAATTTATTCAACATGCCTTTCTAATTCCCCTTTTCAGTGACTGGTAGACTACTTTCCTCCTCTGATTTCAAAAGAGTGTGACTACTTAACCTATGGCAGTAGGAGTCTGGTGCCAAAATAAAAAATTTTGAGTGCAAAACCATCACATTGCTAGAAAATTCTGAAATCTACTACTTTGAAAAATACAGGCTAGATATTACTAATGTGTATATAAATGACAATAGACCAACACAGACATTTTTAAAGTGATGTACTCAACACACAGAAAAATGAATAATCTAATTTTGCAGGTATAATTTAAATTATTAGCATTACTCATAAAGAAATATGTCAATTCTTTACACACAGTACCTCATTATTATTACTAATTCCTTAAGTTGCATATATCTAAATGCAATATTTATGATGGATAAATACCTTGATAGATTTATATTTATCTATGATGGATAAATAAATATAATCACCTGATATAAAGCCAAGAATAAAAGTATGAAACAAAACAACCTTGCTGTCTCAAAAATAAAATGAAATCCATAGCCCTTATCATCTTTTAGATTAGAATTCTTATTGAAGAGTACTTAGTTTGTTTTTATTTTTTAAATTAGGCTTATTCTTCCCAGGTAATATGTTCATAAATCTTCCTCAGGAGGACAATTACTCACCGACTCCATGCTCTTACACTGGCTCTAGGACAGAAGTTACACTGTATGACAGATGCTCAATCCACTCCAGTAATCTTGGACAGAGGAGCCTGGCGGCTGCAGTCCCCAGGGTCGCAAAGAGTTGGACATGACTGAGCAACTGAACAACAGTAGCAACAATAAAGTGCTGACCAATCCATTGGAGTCAGGCAGCATCCGCGAGACAAGGTTCTATATGAGCCAGGCTCTCCTTCCTGAAGTGAAGAGTGGGGTGCAGGTGACTCTGTGCAGGTGTACACAGAGGAGGTGTGACTCTGGGGTAAGATCTTGTCCATGGATGTGCACCAGCATCAACTAGGCTAGGCCATTTTGAATATTTAGGACAGAAGCAGATGAGCCTTCTATGTTGCCTTTTCCTCCTTCAGCAAGGAGAGAAAGACTTAAGACCATAGAGGATGTTGAAACCTAAAGATTGAAGGAGTCTTTATCCCCAAATCACGGCACAAGGAAAGTTAACCATGATGAACATACACACTGGGCTTTTATAGGAGCAGAAGAATCTATTTTGCTCAACCACTAGTTTGGGGGGGGGGGTGTTTTTATTTGTATAGCAAATACAGTTAACTAAACTGCAGACTTTTCCTTTTTTTTTTGCAACTGGTCAAGTTCACAACAGTAATACTGATGATGTTTATACTAGTGTGTTGCATTATAAAGTCATGACTTTCAACAAATGTTACTTTCCATGATGCTAGTCAATTCCATCACAAGGTCCTTTTTAAAACAGAAAATAATTAACACTGGCAAAAACTCAACTTCATCTAATTATATCATATGCAACTTGGATCTGCACAAATGAAGTTTTTAGTACCTCTAATGTGAAAGATGGGCTTCCCAGGTGAATCAGTGGTAAAGAATCCACCTGCCAATGAAAGAGACGCAGGTTCAATCCATGGATCAGGAAGATCCCCTGGAGGAGGAAATGGCAACCCACTCCAGTATTGTTGCCTGGAAAATCCCACGGACAAAGGAGCCTGGTGGGCTTAAAGTCCATGGGATTGCAAAGAGTCAGACGTGACTTGGCAACTGAACAGCAACAACAACAATGTGAAAGATTCTGTTTTCCTATATCCTCTCATTTGAAATATGTTGCTCCTATAAGCCAAAGAATAAAATACTTCTAAGAGTTTTTTTCACAAACATGATTATGATGGTTAATTTTGTGTCTACTCACCCGGCCATGAGGTACCGAGATCAATCATTTCTGGGGGTGACTGGGAGGGAGTTTTGGGAGACACTGGCACTTGAATCCATGGACCCTGTGAAGCAGATTCTCTCCCTGATGTGGGCACAAAATCATCCAATCCATTCATGTCTGCGATAGAAAAAAAGATGAAGGAAGAAAGAACCTGACCCTACTCCCTGCCTCACTGCTTAGCTGGGACTTATCTTCTCTTGCCCTTGGACTAGGGCTTACACCATCGGCTCCCCCAGTTCTCAGACCTCAGACTGAGAACTTCAGACTAAAGTACACCACTGGCTTTTCTGGGTCTCTGGCTGGCAGACAACTGTAGGTCTTCTCGGCTTCCATGATTGTGAAAGCTAATTCCTTACAGTAAATAATAAATTACAATAATTTTTCTTCTTACATTTATTCAAATGAATTTAAAACAAAATTTCTTTTTTATGTATTTTCCTTCAATTTATTTTTCAATTTGACAGTATGGCTTTGAAAATTCTTTAACAATATGTATGAAAGTGAAAGCATCAGTCACTCAGTTGTTTCTGACTCTTTGTGACCCCCATGGACTGGGGCCCTGCCAGGCTCCTCTGTCCATGGAATTCTCCAGGCAAGAATACTGGAGTGGGTAGCCATTCCCTTCTCCAGGAGATCTTTTCGACGCAGGGATTGAACCTGGGTCTCCAGCTTTGTGGGCAGTTCTTTACTGTCTGAACCACCAGGGAAGCCCAGTATGTGTAGCTATAGCTTGTTATTTTATTTATTTTTTGTTGTTTTTACTTTTAAACTTTTTATTTTGTATTGGGGTATAGCCAATTAACAATGTTGCAATAGTTTCAGGTATCCATTCTCCCCCAACTTCCCTCCCATCCAAGCTGCCTCATAACACTGAGCAGTATATCCCCTGTGCTATAAAGTAGTTTCTTAAGAACAAAACATCTTAAAAGACTGTTATAAGATATCTTCGATATGATTATTAGCAGTTCCTATTCTAAATTATAAAAAACTACTTAAGACTTATATGAAGTTTTAAAAGTATAATATCCTTTGGAAATAAATTTATAAAACACCTATTGATATTTTGTTTTAAATTCATCAGGAGCTTTCTCAGAAGTTATGCCCTAAAAGCTTATGCCCAAACCTGTTACCCCTTCATTCTCAAGGCTAGAAGATTTTTTGACTAGAAGCTTTGCAGCTAACTTAGCTGTTTGACACCTGGTTGAGAAAAGGTATGCCTCACCACACATAACTCTAAAATAAAACATCATGTTTTTCCCTGTTGATTAACATAAGGCCTCTGAATTACTTATTTCACAAGCTCAGCTTTTCATGTTTTGGAAAGTTGGTGGCATTACATAGCAATGTAGGCCACAGGCACAACTATTTTGGGGTCTGGAGTACCCCTTCCATTCTCAAATGTCTGCCAGCCTGCCTTGACTCTATAAGCCCAGTATGGCAATGCATCCTCAGTTCCCTTGGGACTATCCCAACCTATATATAATGTCACCTTGTACTTGGGGGGTTCTCATACAACCCTTCTTATCTAAGAATGACAAGTGGTGAGCTGTTGGCCTAGAGAAAGGGGTCATCCATGACACTGGGGCCTGTCTAACCAGAGTAAACTCCCCAGTATGTCTCCAGGTACCAAATTCACAATTGTTCTTAGAGCCCAAAGCCCCAGAGAAGAATAAAACGCATATCCTCCCTCAAGACCCAGAAAGGGTGTCAGCACCCACTCTGGTCTCCTTGTCCTGGCCACTGCCCAGGGGTGTCCTCTCTCCCCATCTCCCTTTGAATCTGTCGGTACTCTGAATGGCTAGGAGAGAAGCAGGGTGTTCAGGTTGTTGGTAATCTCATGCTTCTTCTGCCCCCACCTTCACCTTTAGCCTTTAAGAGTTCAATTGGTGAGAAGGTGGGAAAAGGAAATATTAGCTAAAATGAGATGTGAGATGATCTTTAGTTTTCAGTGACATGTACTTTTTCTCTCCTGTCCGTTTTGTACTGGTCTTTTTTCGTTTGAGTTACTACTGGTGCAAAATAGTGTCCCAGTTTGAGTGGTAAGAGAAGAAGAAGAAAAAAAATCTTAACCATTAAAACACCTATGTTTTGCTGCCAAGGCAATGCCAAACCTTATTCCAGTTTTGAAATAACAAGTGGATCTCTAGTCTCTCTGTAGTGAGTGGCAGAAGCTCACCAAATTGTTCCAGGGCGATTTGACGATATTTATGGACTTCCCTGGTGGCTCAGTGGGTAAAGAATCCATCAACAAGGCAGGAGACACAGGCAGACACAGGTTCAATCCTCTGGCTGGGAAGATCCCCTGGAAAAGGGAATGGCTACCCATTCCAGTATTCTTGCCTGGAGAATCCCATGGACAGAGGAGCCTGGTGGGCTCCAGTCCATAATGTCACAGAGAGTTGGACACAACTGAAGTGACTGAGCATGCACACAGGCATGCTCATCTCCAGTGACCTTCTGATCTCACTATGCACTTCATCAGCCCCCCCAGCAATATGTGGCCCAGAAGCCACTGCATTTCTGTTTTCCAACTTCCCTTTGTGGATAACAATCCAAGCCCACTGACCCAAGATAAAGATCCAAAACTGAGTACCGTGCCCTCTATCAGGCATACAACCAGGGCATTCTAGCAATCCAAAAGGTTTCACGCAGTATCAATGCACAAAAATGCAGAACAACGCTTAAAGGAATCAGGGGGCCTCCTGGTAGAACACAACTTGTCCCTGTGGTATTAAGAACACCAGAGGACTCCCACACAGCCAAGTTTAACAAACCATTTTTCAGTGGATGCTTTGACAGAGACATTTCCCGTGCGAGTGTCATGTGCTAATGCGCCACAGCTGCGGTGGTAACCCTTGATGAATTCCATATGGAGCTGGGGTTATAATCAGCTCCTTCTGGAAACTCTCTCTTGGACTTCTTCTTTAATTAGGATTAAAATGCGCTGAGGGCCCACAGGAGATGCGAGGGCAGCCTTTTATTTCAGGCATTATCATTTCTCTCAGGCAAGATCGCCTTTCAGAAACTGTGTACATTCTCTCTCTAATCTTCACCAAAAGAGGTCCAGCCTGTTCAACTAATTCCCTCATTTCTTAATAATCTGAAAATGACTTTGAGGCAGCAAGCTTCAGCAAAAAAGTAATTGTTCGTTGCTCCACTAAATGGTGTTTCTGGGATCAACAGTGGATTGGGGCATTTGTAAGAAAAATAAAAGTGTACCTCACTATAAAGGGCAGACACAGAAACCTCAGAAAGAAAGCCAACAGGTCATTTTAATGAGATAATATTCTCCTAAACAGCATCTGCCCCAGGTAATTATGTAAATTAACATACACTAAAGGCTTGAAAAATACAAAAGAGCCACCAGAAATCAGCTATGCATGCAAAAGCAGAATTCATGAAAGGAAATAACTTTCAAGAAGCGTTCACTTGACTTAAAACTATAAAGCATCTATAGAAACAAAACACTATAAATAAAATTAAAACACAAACAACAAACTTGGAGTTGTAGGAGGAGATTGCAATATGTATGTCAAACTGAAGGTTAATACCCTCAATACATTTAGGAAAAACTCTTACAACAAGAACAAAAATATATAATACACCTCAGTAAAAAAAATTTAGCAAAGTCAAAGAATAGGAAGTTTACACAGGAACAAACACCAGTACATACAACAAGAAAAGTCAAACCTCATAATTAGTCAAGAAATTCAAATTCAAACAACAAGGAAGATCAATTTCCACTATCAAACGGGCACAGAACTAAAACAAAAATTTTAAAGAGGTACTCCTGAGGAATTATTTTTGAGGAACTAAGAAAAAGACCTACTCCCAATTCGACAAGAGTGTCAGCAAGAAAAATTAGAAGGAAAATAGAAACTTTTTGAAGGAAAATTTGGCAACAAATATTAAAAATATTAAGCTGTACCTCTGTCCTCGTTGGAGGAGGCCATCCAGGGGACCGGATGGTGGGCTGACCCCGCCCCTCCCGCCACGAGCTGCACAGGGCAGTGGGAGGGGCCACACTCTCTCCTCTGTTGTTGAGTGTACCTTCTGCTCAGTGCTCCGGGTAGGAGATGGTTTCGGGGACTCGCCTTCAGAGAGTAACACGTTGTTGAGACCTACCAAAATGAGTCGGTGGCTGAACCCCAATGAGCCCTCTCTATAAGCTTTTAAGATTTGGTGGACAGATGTGGAGATCTATTCATTGCACAGCGCCTTGGACGCGAGACTTTGAAGTTTCCTGCCTTGTCCCACCTGCTGCCTCTCCATGGAGTCTCTCAAACGGAGCATGGTCTGTCTCTCCTGTCTCTCCTTGACCTCTGTGGCCAGTGACCAGTTTAGATTTCATCCAGGAAATTATGAACCAACACTTCTTCACCCAGTAATTCCACTATAGGACAAATATAATGATTTGCATTTATCTGGGGGAAGGGCGGGTTGATATTGAAATTTACATTTTTAATGTTTCGGTGTATTATGTTTATTATGTTTTTGATTATTTAAACTTAATGGATTATTGTATGCATGTATGCATGGTCAGTCGTTTCTTACTCTTTGCGATTTCATGGACCGTACTAACCCACTAGGATCCTCTGTCCATGGAATTTTCCAGGCAAGAAATACTGGAGTGGGTTGCCATTTCTTATTCCAGGGCATCTTCCCGACCCAGGGATCAAATCCATGTCTTCTGCGTCTCCTTCATTGACAGGAGGATTCTTTACCACTGAGCCACCTGGGAAACCCAATGAATTATTAGTATTTTAATAAATAGCAGTTATACACATTTAAGTAAACTCAAAACATCTAAACCATTAATTTATTAATATAATATCCATATTTTCTTGAAAATACAATGAGAAAAGAAAAAAGTGCCTCATAAACTTTGTCCCCGACCTTGTTTTCAATGTCCTGTGTTTACATTTTTTCTTGCTAGAAACTCTGCTTTATTATCTTCAAGGCAAGAAGTGGCAATATGACAATGGCCCTGATGTTAGAGGACTCAAGTTGGTTCCTGAACATGCTTCTCACTACCTGTGTACCTGGGGCAAGTCTTTTGGTCACTGTCAACTTCAGATTCCTCATCTGGCTAATTGGGAGTACAGGTGTATCTCATTTTATTGCACTTCAATTTGTGTTTTCCAAATACTGTATTTTTTGCAAATTGAGAGTTTGTGGCAACCCTGCATTGAGAAAGTCCATCAGTACCATTTTTCTAATCTCATTGTCTCTTTTTCTCTCTGTGTAACATTTTGGTAATTCTTTTTTTATTATTAAATCTTTATTTATTTATTTAGGCTGCTCTGGGGCTTCATCGCAGCATGGGCTTTCTCTCGTTGCAGTGAGTGGGGACTACTCTTCGCTGTAATGCGTGTGCTTCTCACTGCAGGGGCTTCTCTTTTTGCAGAATATGCGCTCCAGGCACATGGGCGCAGTAGTTATGGGCTTGCAGGTTTCTTCCTCTGCAGCATGTGGAATCCTCCAGGACTAGGGATCGAACCCATGTCCCCTGCATTGGCAGGTGGATTCTTATCCACTGGGCCAACAGGGAAGTCCCACACTTTGGTGATTCTTACAATATTTCCAACTTTTTCATTGTTATTATTATTATTTTTAAAGAGATCTGTGATCAGTGATCTTCCATGTTACCATTGCAAAAAGATTATGACTGGGTGAAGGCTCCAATGATGGTTACATTGTTTAGCAATTAAGTATTTTAATGTATGTACGTTGTGTTTTTAGACTTAATATACTATGCATTGGGAAAACAGAAATTCCTGTGACTCATTTTATTTCAATATTGACTTTCTTGCTGAGGTCTGGAGCCAAACCCACATTATCTATTAAATATCTTGTAATTATCCAACCTAAGTCCCAGGACAAGTGTAAGGATTACATAAGACGCTATGCACTGATCTCTTAGCACAGGACCTGTCTCAGACTGAACACTTAAGGAGGGTAATTCTTAAATAAAATACAACCCAACAGGCTCCTCTGTCCCTGGGATTTTCCAGGCAAGAATACTGGAGTGGGTTGCCATTTTCTTCTCCAATGCATGAAAGTGAAAAGAGAAAGTGAAGTTGGTCAGTCATGTCCGACTCTTAGTGACCCCATGGACTGTAGACTACCAGGCTCCTCTGTCCATGGGATTCTCCAGGCAAGTGTCCTGGAGTGGGTTGCCATTGCCTTCTCCGAAATGCTGCCTTGGAGTTGTGCAATATGGCAGCCCTGCCTCTACTAGGAGAAGCCCTTCCATAGCACATGCAGATAATGTTGGGATTAGTTGTTGAAATCTAAACTAATGTCCCACTCTTTGCGATCCCATGGACTGCACATGCCAGGCTTCCCAGTCCTTCACCATCTCCTGGAGTTTGCTCAAACTCACATCCATTGAGTCAGTGATGCCATCCAACCATCTCATCCTCTGTCATTCCCTTCTCCTCCTGCCCTCAATCTTTCCCAGCATCAGAGTCTTTTCCAATGAGTTGGCTCTTCGCATCAGCTGGTCCAAGTATTGGAGTTTCAGCTTCAGCATCAGTCCTTCCAATGAACATCCAGGACTGATTTCCTTTAGGATTTGACTGATTTGATCTTGCAGTCCAAGGGACTCTCAAGAGTCTTCTCCAGCACCACAGTTCAAAAGCATCAATTCATGGGCACTCAGCATTTCTTATGGTCCAACTCTCACATCCACATATGACTACCGGAAAAACTATAGCTTTGACTCTACAGACCTTTGTTGGCAAACTGATGCTTCTGCTTTTCAATATGCTGTCTAGATTTTTCATAGCTTTTCTTCCAAGGAGCAAGCATCTTTTAATTTCATGGCTGCAGCCACCATCTGCAGTGATTTTGGAGCCAAGAAAATAAAGTCTGTAACTGTTCCCATTGTTTCTCCATCTATTTGCCATGAAGTGATGGGATTGGATGCCGTGATCTTAGTTTTTTGAATGTTGAGTTTTAAGCCAGCTTTTTCACTTTCCTCTTTCACCCTCATCAAGAGGTTCTTTAGTACCTCTTTGCTTTCTGCCATTAGAATGGTATCATCTGCATATCTGAGGTTGTTGGTATTTCTCCTGGTAATCTTGATTCCAGCTTGGGGTTCATCCAGCTTATCATTTCACATGATGTACTTTGCATATAAGTTAAATAAGCAGGGTAACATTATACAGCCTTGACGTACTTCTTTCCCAGTTTGGAACAGTCTGTTGTTCCATGTCTAGTTCTAATTGTTGCTTCTTGACCTGCATACAGGTTTCTCAGGAGGCAGGAAAGGTGGTGTGGTATTCCCACCTCTTGAAGAATTTTCCACAGTTTGTTGTAATCTACACAGTCAAAGGCTTTGATGTAGTCAGAGAAGCAGAAGCAAATGCTTTTCTGGAATTCCCTTGCTTTCTCTATGATCCAATGGATGTTGGCTATTTGATCTCTGATTCCTCTGTCTTTTCTAAATTGTGGTCCACTGAGGAAGGGAACAGTAAACAACTTTAGTATTTTTGCCTTGAGAACCTCATGAACAGTAAAACTTAGGAATGATCTTCTAATGATGAAGGATTTCAAGCTGTAATTTATTTTTAATACCCTGGTAGCCAAAAATCAGAGAGTTGAATAATTCTTGGGTCTCTGCCCCAAGATTGTGGCATTTGCTAATGGGTCTTGATTTCACATTTACATAATATATGCCTTAGTCTTAGATATCCCAGCCACACTTCCAGGTGTTTTCTTTGCTCAGGGGTAAGAAGAGCACACATCTAATAATTTAATAAGACTTGGAACAGTTTTCTGAATGAGCCAACAGCAGATTGATACATCTCTGGACTGCTGCCTTTATTAAACGAATGCCATACTACCTTTGGAGTTAGGGTCACAAGAGAATGAATTTATTCATGAGGGATTTGCTTCTCTTCTGATAGCATTCTATCCAGAAAGCAATATCTGGTTAAGCCCCATAGTAGGTTTCGAGGGATGATGAAAATTCACACCCTCTGCCCTCGGTGAAGCACACGCTGCTCCTTTGGCTCAGGAATGGTTTTCCCTTTCAATCTAGGAACAAAACATGTGGCTCCATGTGCTTTCCTCCCAGATCACTAAAGCCTGAAGGCACAGGGCTGCTTTCTAAACTGGTTCTTGCAACAAGAAGCAAAATATTGGGCTTAAAACAAAATCTCCACAGATATACATGCTTTACAGTACTAGAGTGCTCATCAGTTTGATGGGGCTATTGAATCACTCAACTCCATTCCATTGATATCTAAAGATGAAGGAGCTGATGATAGGTCATGGGCCTCCGCCACCACTTAGCATCCCTCAGGGGTTAAACTGCTGAGCCCTGTGGACTGCAGTGTAGGGTTTCTGCTCTGTGGCCCCAGAGTTCCCTACTCTCCCTCACCTGGTTCTCCAATCACATCCCACTGGGATTCTACAGGTTGAAATCCAAGGGAATGCCATTCCCATCTCCATGCACCTCTTGGTGGAATCCCACAGAACACAAACTCCGTGGGGACAGAGCCTAGACCCTGGAGGCTGGTTCTCTTAAAGACAGCTGGCGATTTCAGTGTGTCCTGCCTGCACCTCTCACTCCCCACCCCTGCTGACCACCCAGTCACGTGCCAGACACACCTGTGACCCCAGGACTTCAAATTTACAAGTAAGACGTGATAAGAATATTCATACCGGAATAAGATCCAAGTCAGCATCTTCTTGCACTTGAAGGAAGTGGCCTTTGGCTTTCGCTGCTTTACGTAGTGTCATTACATTTTTGCCTTCAACCTATATATTCAGGCGTCCTCCCTGACATTGTTTTCCCACCTTTTCACACCGTGACAATGCATAAACTTGCCAGGAGAAACAGGAGGTGGAGGAGGGCAGCCCATCCCACCTCCTCGCAGCCATCCAAAGTTGGCCATCTGTCCCGCCATCTTGCCTCCCAGCTTCAGTGTCTTTATTTGAACACATACAGGGGTACAAAGCAGGTGTCATCTTCTATGGTTTTCCAACCAAGGGCTTCCCTTGTGGCTCAGTTGGTGAAGCATCTGTCTGCAATGCAGGAGACCTGAGTTCAATTCCTGGGTCCAGAAGTTTCCCTGGAGAAGGAAATGGCAACCCCTCCAGTATTCTTGCCTGGAGAAACCCATGCACAGAGGAGCCTGAGGGGCTACAGTCCATAGCATTGCAAGAGTCAGACACAACTTAGCACTATCTTTCCAACCAACTTTACCCTAATATAAAACTTGACCAAAAAAAGAAAAAAAGACTTAAAGCAGAACAGGCCTATGGTTGATAAGGTCTTCCTTGGTTGTCTTCCCACTTTGCATTTCAGAGTGCTTTCATCCAGGCTTCCAGCCCACCCCAGCTGTCTTCTCCAGCAGCTGAAGACAGCCACTTCAGGTGGCTGGGTGGGTGGGTAGAGGGGTCCTGTCTGGATTTGTCCTTCCTGCATAGCACCTCATTATCTGAATAAGAAAGATTATGTTCTCCCCTGATACATGCAATCAAATGTTGTATATTCTGTTTCATTCCTCTCTTAGAACCCTGGTATCATCTTGCTTCTCTGACAAAAACTATAATGCAATGAATAGGTAGCAGTGAAGCAATGTTAGTTTTCCCTGGAAAATAGTTCTTTTCTTATTTTTCTCAGTTAACTTAAGACATATAGTGAATGAAGCTCCATGATACAAAAATGAAAAAAAAAAAAATTATGGTTTCTTCATTTTAGAAGCTTACATTCTAGCTAGGAGAAAGGGTGCACACCAAACTATATTTGAATAAAAACAAGTTATAATACAATGTCATTAAATGGCCTAGTAGAAGTCTGCAAAAACTGACATGGAGACACTAGACAGGAAAAAGAATGATGAGAATGGATAAGCAATCCCCAACCTTTTTGGCATCAGGGACTGGTTTTGTGGAAGACAGTTTTTCCATGATGGGGGAGGAGGGGGAGGTGTAAGTGATAATGCAAGTGATGGGGAGTAATGAGGGGAGGCAGATGGAGCTTTGATCACTCACTTCTTATCATGAGAGTATATGCAAGTCAAACAAACAAAAACAAACAGCTAAAAGTCAGTTATAAATAATTGTACATCCCTCACAGTTTAGACTTTTCTCTCTTCCTGCAGACAGAAAATTTGCAGTCACTTTCTGAGGATGAGTTGGCCAATGAAGTGAGTGTAAGAGGGAGACTGAAGGTGTCCTGGGTGAATTGTGTCCTGCAGGTCTCACTCAGTTGCCACCACCCCACCATAGACCTTGACCCCCACTGTCTTGACTTTGCTTGGCAGGTAGTTTCCTAGGATATCATTTTAAAAACAAAAATCAGTGTGTATAACCCTGTCTTCTCAGAAGACCTTGGGAAGAAGGCCTTTATTCTCCCAATAGAATGAAGCACGTGCAATGCATGTATGCTCGATCATGTCCAACTCTTTGTGACCCCGTGGACTGTTGTAGCCCGCCAGGCTCCTCTGTCCATGGAATTTCCCAGGCAAGAATTCTGGGGTGGGTTGCCGTCTCCTACTCCAGATCTTCCTGACCCAGGGATCGAACCCAGGTCTCTTGCATCTCCTGCATTGGCAAGTGAATTCTTTAACTCTGTGCCACCTGGAAAGTCACCAAATGAAGAACAGTGTTATCTAAATGAAAAGGTCTGGGAGGACAACATTTTTATTTGAAAAAAGCAAAATCCATTAATAGACAACTCTAAAGGAAGTATTCAGTTCAGTTCAGTCGCTCAGTCGTGTCTGACTGTTTGCGACCCCATGAACCGCAGCACACCAGGCCTCCCTGTCCATCACCAACTCACGGAGTCCACCCAAACCCATGTCCATTGAGTCAGTGATGCCATCCAGCCATCTCATCCTCTGTCGTCCCCTTCTCTTCATGCCCTCAGTCTTTCCCAGCATCAGGGTCTTTTCAAATGAGTCAGCTCTTCGCATCAGGTGGCCAAAGCATTGGAGTTTCAGCTTCAGCATCAGTCCTTCCAGTGAATATTCAGGACTGATTTCCTTTAGGATGTACTGGTTGGATCTCCTTGCAGTCCAAGGGACTCTCAAGAGACCTCAAATTTAATTGACAAACAGATTACCAGCAGATGTCAGATGAAAAAGAGTAAAAATGCATAGAATATAAGGTAGATGATAAAAAGAACTATGATTTAGAAATTAGTAATCAGTATTTTTGTTTGTATCATATTATGCTTGGAAATGGAATGTTGTAAATGGAATACAACTTAACATTTAACATTGTATGTCTCCTTGCAAATTTTTTAAACCACTGCACATAATTTTACCAATCACAGCTGCGCTAGTTTACTTACAACATCTTGGCAGGACACTTTGAAATCAGATCAGGAAAGTCTTCCTGTACTTCTAATAATTTATTTTTCTCAAAATCTCTTGTCCTCATTCTCCCATATGAATGTCAAAATTATTTTCAGTTCTGAAAGAAAGAATTCCACAGCAATCTGAATTGGAGGTACATGATCCAGTTCATTTAAGGGACTGGACTCCTTTATAGCACCGAGAATACCTTCACTTGTTCAACTTGTCTGTTATTTATGTTTCAACAATGTGTTATATTTTTCTTTATGGGTTCTGTGAGGGTTAATTTTATGCATCACTTCTCACCCATACCTGATCAGGTGACATTTTAATGAGACTTTGGACTTGCGATCGATGTTGGAATGGCTTAAAGCTTCTAGGGGTATCGAGATGAGATGAGTGTATTTCAATAGCACGTGACAAGGACATGAATCTGGGCGGGGGTGGGCAAAAGATGGAATGTATAGACAAAACCGTTTCCCCTCAAAATGGATATACTGAAGCCCTAACCACTAATTTGACTGTATTTGGAGATAGGGTCTATAAGGAAGTTAATAGTTAAATGAGGCCAAAGGTTGGGGCCTTAGAATCCAATAGGAAGTGTCCTTATAAGGAGAGGAAGAGACACCAGAACACTCTGTCTTTGTGTGTACACAGAGAAGAGGTTATGTGAGGACGCGACAGAGGAGCCTGCGGGGCTACAGTCCTGTCCCTGGGGTTGCAGAGGAGTCGGACCTGGCTCAGCGACTAAACAACAACAATAGAAGGTGGCTGTCTACAAGGCAGTAAGAGAAGTCTGATCCAAACCAACCCTGACGAAATCTTGATTCTGGACTTCAAGAACTGACCTCTAGAACTGTGAAAAAATATAAAGTTCTGCTGTTTAAGGCACAAAGTGTGTGCTTTTCTGTTACGGTTCCCTGCAGACTATTAGGGCTTAGGAGGTGGCGCTAGTGGAAAAGCACCTGCCTGCCAACGCAGGAGACCCAAGAGATGCTGGTTCAGTTCCTGGGCTGGGACGATGCCCTGGAGGGAGAGCATGGCAACCTACTCCAGTCTTCCCTGGAGAATCTCGTGGACAGAGGAATGTGGAGGACTACAGTCCACAGTGTTGCAAAGAGTTGGACATGCCTGAAGTGACTTGGCACATATGCACACAGATTTACAAATACAAGGTCCTACACATTTCTTAATTTTTCCCAGATATTTTTTAGTGTAATATTACTCAAGGCAGTATCTGGAATTCAGGTTCTGAGACTTTTCTGCACCTATTACTGCTCAGTCCCTTCAGTCGTGTCTGACTCTGTGTGACCCCATAGACGGCAGCCCACCAGGCTCCCCTGTCCCTGGGATTCTCCAGGCAAGAACACTGGAATGGGTTGCCATTTCCTTCCCCAATGCATGAAAGTGAAAAGTGAAAGGGAAGTCGCTCAGTCGTGTCTGACTCTTCGCGATCCCATGGACTGCAGCCCAGGAGGCTCCTCCACCCATGGGATTTCCCAGGCAAGAGTACTGCAGTGGGGTGCCATTGCCTTCTCCAACTGAGCCAGCAGGGAAGCCCAATAACCACTACATAGCATTTCTACAAAGTGTCAAGGTCATCATGAAAAAGAAAGAAAGAAGGAAGGAGCAGGGAAGAAAGGAAAGGGAGAAAAGAAAGTAACAAAAGACCAAAGATTTCACAGATTGGAGACCCTAAAAAGACAGATAACCAAGTTGATCCAGAAGTCTAAACTGGATCCTAGACTGGAAAAAGGAGTGGTCCAGTCTAGTGGAACAACTGATAAAATTCAAATATGGTCTATAATAACTACTGCATCAGTGCTAATTTCCTGATTTTAATCACTGTAATGTATAAGATATTCACATTTGTAGAAGCTGGCTGAAGGCATGTGAGGATTTTGTATTATTTTTCCAGTTTCTGTAAGTCCTAAATTCTTTAAAAATAAGTGAAATACATAAATATCCAAAATCCCAAGATGGTCTTATTGCTGTTGTTTAGTCATTAAGTCATGTCCGACTCTTTGTGAACTCATAGACTGTAGCCCACCAGGCTCCTCTGCCCATGCAGTTTCCCAGGCTGGAGAATACAGGAGTGGGTTGCCATTTTCTTCTCCAAGAATCTTCACAACCTAAGGATCAAACCCATATCTCCTGCATTGGCAGCTGGGTTCTTTACCACTGAGCCACCAGGAAAGCCCACGTTAGTACCATACTGTTCTGGCTTTTACAGCTTTGTAGTATATTTGACGGAGAAGACAATGGCACCCCACTCCAGTACTCCTGCCTGGAAAATCCCATGAGTGGGGAAGCCTGGTGGGCTGCTGTCTATGGGGTCGCACAGAGTCAGACATGACTGAGTTCCTTCACTTTCACTGTTCACTTTCATGCTTTGGAGAGGGAAATGGCAACCCACTCCAGTGTTCTTACCTGGAGAATCCCAGGGACAGGGGAGCCTGGTGGGCTGCCGTCTGTGGGGTTGCACAGAGTCAGACACGACTGAAGCGACATAGCAGCAGCAGCAGCAGCAGCAGCAGCAGTATATTTGAAATTGAGAAGTCTCAGTCCTCCAACTTTGTTCTTTTTCTGAATTGCTTTGGCTATCCTGGGTCTCTATATTTCCATAAGAATGTTAGGATCAGCTCATCAATTTCTGCAAAGATACTGCGATTGTGTTGACTCTGTAGATCAATTTGCTGTCATGTGAATAATACTGTTTGTGATCTATCAATATATGATGCCTTTTCATTTATTTAGGTCTTCTTTAATGTCTATAGAAAACCTTTCTGTGGTTTAATACTGTTCATTTTAAAAAACTCTTCTTCCCTCTATGATTAACTGCTTTTTAACTTTACTCATTTAACATGGATCTCTTTCTGTATCTAATTATACTCCACGACCTATGTCTATTCTGCACTATGTACTATGGGAAAGGCTAAGACAAAACATACAGGAATGGGTGCCAGTGGGTGAAGGGGGAGAGAGAGAGAGATTGATGTATGTTAAGCTTACAAAGAAAAAAATTGAGGACTTTCCAAAAGTGCAGAACATAATTCAGTCCTACAGCTACATACGGAAACTCTTAACTAAAATAGACATGCCATTCAGTATTTTGAAATTATAATTGGTCGTTCAGCTTATTTTGCCTTGAGTTAGTCTCCTTTAACTATTAATACAGAAATACCTGCCCCAACCAGTATATCTTCCCTGTACCCTTACAATGTGATAAAGATCATTACTTTCTTTAGTATATATGAATTTCTGGTTTTTGCTGAATGATTTCTTAAAGCACATTCTCAATAGGATTACATGCATTGGCACACAGGAACACTAATGAGGCGCTTCAGGCCATGCGCAATTTAAAACCTGATTGCCTTCCAAAAAATGCATTGGAAAGTTGACTGACTGGAACTCAGAATGTATCCTCTTGTGGAAATAAATGGTGGATAATTTCCCGGACGGCCCACAACAGTTAAGCCAGATCATGACATACCTGGGCCATTGTTTCAACAGCATGATTCTAAATCCAGGCAATAGAACCTTTTTGGTAGAGTAGGAAGAAAGAAGATACAGTGAGGTTTTCTCCTCTTTGTTTTGTTGGTGGTGTTCAGTCACTCAATTGTGTCCAACTCTCTGTGACCCCATGGACTGCAGCACACCAGGCTTCCTTATCCTTCACTATCTCCCAGAGTTTGCTCAAGTTTATGTCCGTTGAGTCAATGATGCCATCCTACCATCTCATCCTCTGACTGAGTGGTTAAGGTGTTAGATTTAAGATCTGATGGATGTGCCTGTGTGGGTTTGAACCCCCTTCCAGTACAGTTGCTTTGTTTCAGTATTAATATTATTATATTGGGTTGGCAAGAAAGTTGGTTCAGGTTTTTCCTTACTATCCTATGGAAAAACCCAAATGAACTTTTTGGCCAACCCAATATATTATTAATACATAGGTTAAGGGCATCTTGGCCATTCTCTCACCTCTCATTTAGCACCTCTCCACCGTCTACTAGTGGTCTTGTCCTCAGAGTGACTGTGTGTCACCAGCCACTCCAGCCTGGCAAAGTGTCTAAGCTCCAAAAGTAAATGCTTTCCCTCCTTCCACCATAAGCGAGCCCCACAATCTTCATGTCAAGGAGGCAGCATTTGAGATGCATTTACAGTCCATAAGATCACCTACTTACAAGATTTCTTATTGGAATTCTGTTAGGAGGAGCAGCTCCTCTCATTGCTTCTTCTGGCTTTCAAGAGACCAAACTGTCATTAAGAAAAAAAAATCAAGAAATTTGCAGATGTTCCATTCTTGGCAGTAAAAGCCCCAGTGAGTTCCCGATGGTAGAAGCCCCTGCTTCTCTTGTTTCTGGCTCCCGTGGCAGTGTTGAAGAGGTTTAAGAACAGCTGTCTGTGGCCTCTTTCTCTCCTTTTCTCTTCCCTTGAATGTTCTCTCTAACATGCCCCAATGTTCCTTTTAAGTGAGGTCTGTTTGTTTGTTTGTTTGTTTGTTTTACGCAGATGCTCTTGTCACTGTCCTGTTCCGGTCATGAGGTCCGTTGTTGCTTAGTTGCTCAGTCATGGCCAACTCTTTGCAGCCCTATGGACTGTAGCCTGCCGGGCTCTTCTGTCCATGGGATTCTTCTGTCCATGGAGTGGGTTGCCATTTCCTTCCCCAGGGGATCTTCCCAACCCAGCGATTGAACCTGTGTCTCCTGCATTGGCAGGTGGATTCTTTACCACTGAGCCACCAGGGAAGTCCCATGAGGTCTGTTACAGGAGACCAAATTGTCCTTCAGTCCAGTCTGAGTCTGAGTGGAGAGGCAGCAATTGAGAAACAGTCATGGCTCATTGCAAAGCTCTGAAGCTTTATAGGGGCTGCCCGGAAAGTGCCAGGAGAAGAGTCCAAGGAGAGGATCCCAGTTCCAGAGCAAGAGGGCCATGATTGATTGTTGAATTGGGCGTGAAAATCGGCCTTTGGATGGTGAGGAACCCCACACACTCACATATACCACTTGATCTCTGGCAGAGGGAAGTCAGGTCAATCTGGGTTCAGTTCCACGCTTTTCCATTTACTAGCTGTGTGGCCTTGGACAATTTAACTTCAGTTTCCTCACTTGAAAACTGAGATAAAATCTTTATTAAAGATTAAAAGTTAGCACTTGTAAAGATGCCAAACTATTACTTATCCTTTTCACTAACACCATCTGCCATTGTCTTTTACGTCAAGTAAATCCATAAATAATGGTCCAGACATGGGTTCTGAGCACAACCATAGGTATAGCCTCTATCAGTTACCTGTCTGTAAGTGGGGATGTTAACACCCACCTGATGAGGTTGCTGTTAAGGAGTAGAGTCAGGTCCACAGGAAACGTGCAGTGAGTGAGGGCCCAGCATAGAGTGTGCCAGTCCGCAACCTATCATATTTTGGGAGGATTTCATCCTGCTCTTTACCATCTGAGCTGCCCCTCCCCTGGTGGCTCAAACACCAAAGAATCTGTCTGCATTACAGGAGACCTGGGTTCAATCCCTGGGTCAAGAAGATCCCCTGGAGAAGGGAATGGCTACCCACCCCAGTATTCTTGCCTGGAGAATCCCACGGACAGAGAAACCTGGTGGGCTACAGTCCATGGGGTCTCAAAGAGTTGGACACGACTGAGGGACTAACCCTTTCACCTTTCATCCTACTCTACCCTACTGTTCCTGCAGGGATAGTCACCTGGAAAGCCAGTGGACAGCTCACACATTTCCAAGGGGCCTTCTGGCCATGCTTGATAAAGAGAGGCACTGGAACCCCACTGTGACTGACAGTGATGAATGGCTACAGAAATAGCTGGCCATGGAGCTCACATTTTCAGCAAGGCTCTCCAGCCCCAATGAAACATATTCCTGTCTTCTGTCCTATCCCATGTGCCCCACAAAGTGGGGAAATAGAGTTTAGAAGATCACCACAGATGAGAGGCAGTGACCTAGTCTGTACTACATCAGAACACAGAGTCACCATCTAGGTTGCAGGAGCCCAGAGCTCCATCAAAGCCTGGGAGTGTGGCATGTGGAATGAGCTCCTTCTTTTAATTTGGTCATTGAGCAACTGAGACAATCTAGCACAGAGTAGACACTCAGTGCATTTGTTGATGATAATTGCACAAATGCCACGTATATTCCTGTACCCCAGGAACACCAAAATGTTCGGACAGTGAAAGCAATAATGCAGTCTGTAATTAGAATACCAAAAATTTTAATGTCACACTTAATCAAATCTAGTAACTCTCTCTCGTTTAGTCTTATCATAATAGCCAGTTTGATTATTTTTTATCTCAGGGTTTAAATCCCAGCCTGATTATTGAACTGATTATTGCCTGGACTTAAAAACAATATTGGGGGAAATTTTTAGTTTTTGACTTTATTTTTGAAATTTATTTTTTTTTGGCTGTGCTGGGTCTTTGTTGCTGCACGGACTTTTCTCTAGTTGCAGCGAGCGGGGACTACTCTTGTTGCAGTATGTAGGTTTCTCATTGCAGTGGCTTTTATTGTTGTGGAGCATGGACTCTAGGCTTCTGCAGTTGTGGCACGTGGGCTCCTTAGTTGTGGTTCCCAGGCTCTAGAGCACAGCTCAGTACTTGTGACATGCTGAATTAGTTGCTCCATGGCATATGGGATCTTCCTGATCCAAGGATCGAACCCATGTCTCCTGCATTGGCAGGCAGATTCTTATCCATTGAGCCACCAGGGAAGCCCTGGGGGAATTTTTACTATTAGTAAATTTCCTTCAATTCTGCTATTTAAGATTAAACATTTTGAAATTGTAAATTTTCTGGTTGTTACCAAGTTTTCTGTAGTGCACGTGTGCATGCTAGGTCAATTCTATTGTGTCCAACTCTCTGCAACCCTGTGGACTGTAGCCTGCCAGGCTCCTCTGCCCATGGTATATATCTTCTAATTATAAAGATATAGGCCAAGGGATAGCTAGAAACAACACATTGATTTTTGCTTCACAGTTTAAAGTCATTTATTTGACTCTGAATAAAAATTTTTTGCCAAACTAAAATGGTTATTGTACATTAAACATGAAGGCCAAACTTTCTAGTTTCTCTTCCCAGACCCTCTTACACAACTTTGTTTCCTGATACTAAAAGAATTTTTTCCATATGAAGGCTTGAATACATTATTTTTGTCACTAGAGGGCAGGAAATTAAAGTACATTGTTTGTAAAATCCTTGAAAGGTAGAAGTATTATATTTAGTAAATCATAATCATTTCTTAAAAGAAGGAATTAATTCATTAAATAAATATTGTCCTAGCAAATACTTCATAAGCATCAATAAATTCAACTCTTTTTGCCTTAACAATTTTTATAGGAAAGAAATACAAAATCCTATTAGATGGCAATTTTTAAATAAACATTTCTCCTATAATAATATGTCTTTTAATAGTTCTCATTTGCTTAAAAAATTCTTTATTGCTTTCTGTTGTGATTGTTCCTCATGTAATAAGTTCCTTTTCTCTGAAGTTTATTTAACCTTGTTAAATCTTTCAGTTCAGTTCAGTTCAGTTCAGTCGCTCAGTCATGTCCGACTCTTTGAGACCCCATGAATCTCAGCACGCCAGGCCTCCCTGTCCATCACCAACTCCTGGAGTTCACTCAGACTCACATCCATCGAGTTGGTGATGCCATCCATCCATCTCATTCTCTGTTGTCCCCTTCTCCTCCTGCCCCCAATCCCTCCCAGCATCAAAGTCTTTTCCAATGAGTCAACTCTTTGCATGAGGTGGCCAAAGTATTGGAGTTTCAGCTTCAGCATCAGTCCTTCCAATGAACACCCAGGACTGATCTCCTTTAGGATGGACTGGTTGGACCTCCTTGCAGTCCAAGGGACTCTCAAGAGTCTTCTC
>SJYT01019948.1:31568-46398 GCA_006410635.1 Cephalophus harveyi | reverse complement strand
AGGGGGAGAGGGTGGGATGATTTGGGAGAGTGGCATTGAAACATGTATACTATCATGTAAGAAACAAAGTGCCAGCCTATGTTCGATACAGGATACAGGATGCTTGAGGCTGGTGCACGGGGATGATCCAGAGAGAGGATATGGGGTGGGAGGTGGGAGGGGGATTCAGGATTGGGAACTCATATACACCCGTGGCAGATTCATGTCAATGTAGGGCAAAACCAATACGATATTGTAAAGTAAAATAAAGTAAAAATAAAATTAAAAAAAAAAACATAACTGGAATAAAGCAAGGCTCTTGTGCTTCTTTCTGGTGTAGTACACCAGTTGTGCATGGTAGTGATTTTTAAGAAACCCATATTGACAACAAAGGCATAAGTTTAAAAAATTTACTCAGTCTAACAAGGTGGGAAAGGACTTTCCTCAAATATAGCAGAACTTAAAATATGTGTCCCTATCATTGCCTCTCTTAAAATATTTCTCATGGACAAAAGCTGCTTTCAGAAGCTCTCAATTTCTTTCAACTCACAACTTTAAGTAGTCTTCCAATTCCAGACTCACTTCTCTGTCTCCTCTCTCTTATTTTCTCTCACAATTATTTTTTCCCTCTCTTGTGGGAATCTAGACCTTCTTGCTGATTTCTCGCCATTCTTGCTATCAGTGTAATGAAGCACAGCAATGAGAGGTAGGTGGGGAGATAGGAAGAAAGGCGGACAATTGTCAGGGTTTGGGGGGAAGGAGAAAGAAAGAAAATTTTCCCCCCACTTGTTACATAACTTAATAAAACCCTAGGCTCATGAGTTGAGTAAGATATCTCTATATATAGGCTATTCATTTTGGACCTCTTGTTTTTCTTAATCACTCCCCATTACTATACTCTTACATTTAAAAATAGTTTCATGTTTTAGATTAGTGTAGCAATAACATATATTCCAACGGAATTATAACATTTCTACTAGGTGAATGCAAGGTGAAGTCGCTCAGTCGTGGCCGACTCTTTGCGACCCCGTGGACTGTAACCTACTAGGCTCCTCTGTCCGTGGGATTCTCCAGGCAAGAATACTGGAGTGGATTGCCATTTCCTTCTCCAGGGGATCTTCCCGACCCAGGGATTGAACCCAGGTCTCCCATATTGGAGGCAAACGCTTTAACCTCTGAGCCACCAGGGAAGCCCTAGTAATGAAATTACTATTTTTCTTGTGCTTAAAAATGATAGTAAAAAATGTATTCTCAGCTACACCACTGCAGTGTTTAAAGGCATGCAAGATAATAAATAGAGCAACATGGGGCCTGTAACTATATAAATATCCTCCTCAGAATGAGCTGGCTTTGGTCCCTCTCACAGTGGGAGTCAGGTTATTTGACCTGGTAATTAGTGGGAATGCGAGATGAAAGGTAATCCTTGGTCTCGTGGTGTTTCTTTACTACTCAGCAGAGAAAAGAATTTTTGGAGAAGGGTGAAGGTTTCCCTAAGGTTATACCAATTGGTTAGTGGCCAGAATCTGATGCTCTTTCCTCATTTTAAAGCTGTCCCTTTGCCAGATTTTGTCTGGCAGAAAATGGTTTGTTTTGACTAGGATATAGGAACGTAGAAAAGGAATTTTATTTCTACACATACACAAAATTGAGCGTTGGGTAACTGGGACAGTTTAGATAAAAAGAAATAAAGGAAGAGTGCATCCTCTTCCAGCATAATGCCATTTGGCATCTGTTCTCTGGTTTGTTTATAACAAAAGAAACTCAAGCACCTCTCCCAGGCTGTTGCTCTTAGTTAAGTTGCAAAGGAGCAGCTGGGAAACATTGCTCTGATTGAGACTTCCCTAGGCCTGCTGAAAACAGGATGGGTGATGCTGAGAGCTTCAAGAGGAGAAAGTCGACCTAAGAGAAAAAGTTGACAACGAAAAATTGTACTGGGTGGAGTTAAACAGGTAAGAAAGATTTAATTTGAGACTAGGTAGGGGTTTAATTGTAATAGAGATACAACAGAAGAGAGAGTGAACTCCATGGAAGAAAAAGGCTGGAGGGTTTTGTTTTTAATTTACTTTTTTCTTGGCCACGCAGCATGTGGGATCGTAGTTCCCTGATTAGGGCTCAAACCTGCACCTGCTGCATTGAAAGTGTAGAGTCTTAACCCCTGGACCACTGGAGAAGTCCCTGGAGGGTTTTAGTATTGAGGTGAGCTCAAGGAAAAGTTCATGGAGTCACGAAGTGTCGGGCACGACTGAGCGACTTCACTTCCACTTTTCACTTTCATGCATTGGAGAAGGAAATGGCAACCCACTCCAGTGTTCTCACCTGGAGAATCCCAGGGATGGGGGAGCCTGGTGGGCTGCTGTCTATGGGGTCGCACAGAGTCAGACACAACTGAAGCGACTTAGCAGCAGCAGCAGCATGGGAAAGTACTGAAAGTATTAGGAGGAGGTTGGTTGATGTGATTAGGCCACATGTGTTTGCTTAGATTAGAGAAATAATGACCCAATCTTTTTTGATGATTACATTTCCAAGGGCTGCCCTTCCCTCCCCTGCCTCCTAGAGAATGATTCTTAGGTTGTAGAAGTTGTTGTTGCGTAGTTGCAAAGTTGTGTCTGACTCCTTTGTGATCCCATGAACTGTAGCCTGCCAGGCTCCTCTGACCATGGGCTTTCCCAGGTGAGAATACTGGAGTGGGTTGCCCTTTCCTTCTCCAGGGGTTCTTCCTGACCCTTGTCTTCTGCAGTTGGTAGGCAGGTTCTTTACCACTGAGCTACCTGAGAAGCCCAGGTTGTAGAAATGTTACGTCTCAAAGGGGCAGAGAAAGAATTCACAATATAAATTTTCTAAAGTTAATGCTCTAGGAAAAGGGAGATCAGTAGTGGGCCTATCGTTGGAAAGTAACCAGTTTAAAGTTAGTCAAGTTGAGGGGCAGGTTAAGGTTTTCTTTGTCAGGGGGATGAGGCTTGGAAGCAGGTGGTTGCAGGGGTGTCAACTGAGATAAACTGGATTATACCGGGAAGCATCTCTGTTCAAAAATTCCCCATTACAGGGACTTCCCTGGTGGTCCAGTGGTTAAAACCCGCCTTCCAATGCAGTAGGGCTGGGTTGGATTCCTGGTAAGGGAACTAAGACCCCAAATGCTGAAGGGCAGCTAAGCCCGTGCGCCGCAACTACTGGGCCCACACACCCTGGAGCCCTCGCGCCTCAACTGGAGAAGCCTGCACACCATAACAAAAGATTCTGAGTGTCACCACCAAGATCCCACATGCCACATCTAAGACCCATACAGCCAAATAAATAAAGGAAACCAATGTCATAAAAGCAATTCCCCATTACAGGCAAGCCACCTATTGAAATCACACTTAAAGTGATTCACTCTTAACTGTACTACAGCTAAGTGGTTAACATTCTAACATATTACAGTATTAGAGTTTTTAAAATTTGGCTATATGTTTATCTTTACTGGTGTGTCATATATATTCGTATGTTTTCTTATTGCTAATTAGCATTCTTTATTCAGTTTGAAGAATGTCTTTCAGCATTTCTTGTAAGGGAGGTCTAGTGGTGGTGACTCCCTCAGCTTTAATTTGTCTGAAAAAGTCTATCTCTTCTTTATTTCTAAAGGACAGTTTTGCAGGATAGAGTGTAGTTAGTGGATAGTTTTTTGTTTGACTATGTATAGATACACATGTACATAACAGTCCATTTTATGCTGATAAAAACTTAACTTGGCATACAAAAACTCTACCCTTTTACTATGCCCCACTCTTGCCCATTTGGTGTTTTGATGTCAAGCATGATCTTTTAAAACAAAAGGCAGACCAAGTCATTAATCTGTTCAAAATCCAGTCACACTAAAAGTAAATGTCAAAGGGCTTGTAAGGGCCCAGTGCCGCTTCCCCATCCCCAGCTGGCACCTCCTGGGCCTCAGCTCCTGCTGGTCTTGCGGGCTGTCTCCTACCACACTGGCCTCTTGCTGCTTCTCCAGTCCTGGCATATCCTGGCTGTGGCTCTTTGCCTGGTTGTCTCCTTTGCATCTCTTCACACCCAAGATGAACGCTGGGACTAATCCCTCATCTTCTTTATGTCTACTCAGACATCACTTTCTCAATAAGGCTGACTTGGACCACTCTATTGAATACTGTAAACTTCCTCTTTATCCCACCCGCAACCTTCCTTACCTGTTGTTATTCTTTTTGTAACATATTGTGTAATTTACAGTATCATTTATTGTCTATCATTACCATCTACTATCGCAGTTTCCTAAGATTAAGTATTTTATTTACTGATTCACCTCAAAGGCCAAGCACACAGTAGGTATTCAATAAATATTTATTGAATGAATAGATGCAAACGTCCTAAAAATGCCCTGAAAGTGGGAACTCTGACTTAATTGGGAGAGAACCCTTCAGTAGGGGCTAGGAGGGAAAAGGGTAAGAAGTCAGTTTGGAGCTCAAGCCACCTGGAGGCTACTGTCGGTTGTGGGGTAGTTATAGACAGAATTTGTCCTCTCCTTATTCATATATTAAAGCCTTAAGGCCCCTTGTGCCTATATTTTTAGACAGAGCCTTTTAAAAGGTATTTAAAATTAAATGAAGTCATAAGAGTGCGGCCCTAATCCGATGGGACTGGTGTCCTTACAGAAGAGATGCAGGTAATGTGCGCACACAGGGAAAAGGCCGTGTGGGGAGAGGGAGAAGGTGGTCATCTTGCAAGCCAAGGAGAGAGGCCTCAGGAGAAAACCAACCTGCCAGCAACTTGCTCTCAGATTTCTAGCCTCTAAAACTGTGAGAAACACATTTCTGTTAGGTAACCCCCCTGCCTGTCGTATTTTGTTGTGGCAACCTAGTAGGCAGGGCGTGTTTGGGGTGAGAGTTTTTACTCCTGTCTTGGGAGGAGCTGTCAGAGGCAAAGGAGAAGTGGGCAGAGAAGTGGAGCTGGAAACTCAACCGTGTGCTCACGTGGACGTCTGCGCAGGTCGCTGTGCTGTTTCCGTTCAGCAGGTGTGAACACTGACTACTTGCCCAGTGTCCTGAATAAACTCGCTCTCACTTTGAGGCTCCTGTTCCGAGTTCTAAAAGTAAATGTCAAAGGGCTTGTAAGGGCCCAGTGCCGCTTCCCCATCCCCAGCTGGCACCTCCTGGGCCTCAGCTCCTGCTGGTCTTGCGGGCTGTCTCCTACCACACTGGCCTCTTGCTGCTTCTCCAGTCCTGGCATATCCTGGCTGTGGCTCTTTGCCTGGTTGTCTCCTTTGCATCTCTTCACACCCAAGATGAACGCTGGGACTAATCCCTCATCTTCTTTATGTCTACTCAGACATCACTTTCTCAATAAGGCTGACTTGGACCACTCTATTGAATACTGTAAACTTCCTCTTTATCCCACCCGCAACCTTCCTTACCTGTTGTTATTCTTTTTGTAACATATTGTGTAATTTACAGTATCATTTATTGTCTATCATTACCATCTACTATCGCAGTTTCCTAAGATTAAGTATTTTATTTACTGATTCACCTCAAAGGCCAAGCACACAGTAGGTATTCAATAAATATTTATTGAATGAATAGATGCAAACGTCCTAAAAATGCCCTGAAAGTGGGAACTCTGACTTAATTGGGAGAGAACCCTTCAGTAGGGGCTAGGAGGGAAAAGGGTAAGAAGTCAGTTTGGAGCTCAAGCCACCTGGAGGCTACCGTCGGTTGTGGGGTAGTTATAGATAGAATTTGTCCTCTCCTTATTCATATATTAAAGCTTTAATGCCCCTTGTGCCTATATTTTTAGACAGAGCCTTTTAAAAGGTATTTAAAATGAAATGAAGTCATAAGAGTGCGGCCCTAATCCGATGGGACTGGTGTCCTTACAGAAGAGATGCAGGTAATGTGCGCACACAGGGAAAAGGCCGTGTGGGGAGAGGGAGAAGGTGGTCATCTTGCAAGCCAAGGAGAGAGGCCTCAGGAGAAAACCAACCTGCCAGCAACTTGCTCTCAGATTTCTAGCCTCTAAAACTGTGAGAAACACATTTCTGTTAGGTAACCCCCCTGCCTGTCGTATTTTGTTGTGGCAACCTAGTAGGCAGGGCGTGTTTGGGGTGAGAGTTTTTACTCCTGTCTTGGGAGGAGCTGTCAGAGGCAAAGGAGAAGTGGGCAGAGAAGTGGAGCTGGAAACTTAACCGTGTGCTCACGCGGACGTCTGCGCAGGTCGCTGTGCTGTTTCCGTTCAGCAGGTGTGAACACTGACTACTTGCCCAGGGTCCTGAATAAACTCGCTCTCACTTTGAGGCTCCTGTTCCGAGTAAGTGGCTGGGGACAGGGGTGAATACTGTGTCATTTGCTTGGTTTGTTCACCATTCACTCATTTGTTCAATTCATTTGTTCACCATTCACTCATTCAAGGAATGTGTAGTAGGTACCTACATGTGCTAGGCTTCTGTGACATAGAGACGTATATAATATGATTCCCACCATGAATCAATCATGTGCTGATAGTGGAGAAATACATCAGCAGATAATTGCATTACAGTGTGAGAAGTCTGATAACAGAGAGGCATTCTAGCGGCGGTAGTGATAGAAGAAGGGGCTGAACAGGAGGGGATCCTGCGGCCTTCTTGGTGACTCCCAAAGTCAACAACTGTTAAAGTTAGCACAGACGGAAAACTGAGTCAAAGAGAGTCATTTTGGCTCATAGATATTAAGAATGTTAATTTGCATAGAGCTCTCCAAGGATTCTGTAAACAACTGACAAAGCCTCATTCCAAAGGAAGCAACATCCCCAAAGGGGCACATCATGATAAAGTCTTCAGGATTCTGAAACCCCATCTACTGAATAAGTGCTCTTGATGGAATTCGGGTTTCAGATATTCCATCGTGCCTCAGTTCTACTGGCCTTCTGTTGTGCCTGAATTTCTATGGGAACAGGATTTAACCTTTGAGTTAAAATGGTTCTTAAATGGCATGATGGTGACAATAATGTCATATCAGCACACTGAATTGCCGCTGTCCCTCAGGTGGTATTTTGTGCTTTGTGAGACCCCAAAGTACAGTTTAATAGGAATCACTGTAACTGTAGATTGGGTAAGGGCATTTTATCTCCGATTTGGTACTAGCTTAGAGATGGGGAGCAAAATGAGTAGGTAGAAATGCACATTTGTTTAGAAGGAAAAGGGTAAACACAGTGGGGTTCCTCAGGGGTTGGTCTGAGTCAGCCTTATTTAGTACCTTTATAAAGGATCTGCAGAAGGTTTTGTACTGTGAAATCTCCAAGTCTGCAGCTAATGCTGAACTATTAGGGAAAAACCAAACAGAATTTGTCCTCTCCTTATTAGGGAAAAACCAAGCTGATGAGTACTGATTCCCTGATGAGCAGGGAAGACTTAGGAAGCTGTGCTAATGGGTAGTAAAGTGGTAGATGAGTTTAAGTGTGGACATGAGCAACATAATGCATTTAGTACAGGAACATTAAAAAAATTTAAAAGGATGATTCTAAAATGTGACACAAGAGACTCATGGAATATGATAAATTCTTGCCTAATGACATTAACCCACATGCTTCTGCAGCCAAATATGTGTATTATAAAGGGAAAACAAGGACAATTGTCATAAATATGATGTTAAATTTTCTAAAGCTCAGACCTTGATCATGCATTAATTTAATTTATGTTTATGGAGCACCTACTATGTGAAACATGTGTTTGGCACTGTGCTGGATAGGAACAGGCCTCCAAGGGAGATGGCCTGATAAGTATGCATCATCTGATAAGTGAAAGTGATGGGAGGGAACCAGTGAGGGTCCTTTAAATTACCAGGACCTGGCAGGCAGCCTAGAGTGAGAAGCAGCCAAGAACCTCAGGCACTGGTGGAAGCATCTGCTGATAAGCATCTGCTGATGGTGTCCTAGGAAGGATACCCTTTGCTTTTCTGTTGACTTGATACAACAATCGCTGCCACTTGGAAGGGCCTATTATGTGCTCTTACACTGCTAAACACTTACCCTTGTTTACCCAACTCTGTAAAAATCCAGACTCCCTCCCTTTCTTTGACAAAATGAACATTCTCCTTGTTGCAGTAACCTAGATAAAATAATCTTCTCCTTAATTGTCCCATACATCTTATTTTTCACAATTTCAAGCAATTAACTATAATTAAATATTTATTTGTTCACCTAACCTCTGTATATTTGCTCATCAGGCACTATATTGACCTCCACATGTATAGCACTAAGCAAGGCAGACATAACTCTCTTTGGCATCCCCAATTCACAGTCTAGTGAGGATGTCAGATGATAACAAGGAATTACACTAAAGTGTGATGATTGTTGAGATAGGTGATATAAGTGCATTATTGGTTATAAAACAGAAAGGATTTAATCCAGCATTGAAAAGTGCAATGTTTACTTTCCTATTAAGTGCTTCTTTAATTTACATCTTAAAATACAGACATTGCCTTTGCCAGGGAGCAACGTGACTGATCATACAGAGGACTGATGTATTTGCGGGAAGGCTTGCCGTGCCTCTGTCCTGGCTGCTCAGGGGGCTCCCAAAATGAATAGGCAGTGGCCAGGTGGATTCCCTTTGTTGCTTCATGATGGAGGGGACTCCATGGATAAATAAGCAGGCCGCCAAACCTCAGGTCTACCACAGTCCCCAAACACAAGTTTGAAGATGGAGATGAGGATGAAGGTATAAGTTTCCTTATATGAAGTATAAACCTGAGTTGATCTGGATTTTCAATGTTTGATAGGAGGTAGCAGGAACTTGCTGATGGTCCATTTAGAAGACAAAAAAGATCTCTGAACCAAGGACACTGAGCAAGAAAGCATTAAAAATATTTCCTTCAAGTCTATTTTATTTAGTGAATTGCCATGGCAATGGTCTATTGGGAGGAAACAGTTCTACTTACAAAGTTTTTTGTTTTAGGAATTTGTCTGACTCCCATAGTGTGGGAAACTCAATGCTTAATATTCCCGAGGATCCCAGTGTGCAGATTTTCTAAATTTTTAAAATTTACCTTTGGGCCTTGAAAGTGACTGTGATAGATATAAACACAGGTCGTGGTTTCTGTGAATATTTTACAGTAATAATAAATATTATTGTTTATGATAATGATTGTAAAAGTGATCAATTACAAACATTCAGAGAAAGAAGCAGGAATAAAATAGTATTTATTAATATTCTCTCCCCAACAAGGTAGTGATTATCAGCTTCATTTTACGTATGAATAAACTGAGGCTTAAGGTTGAATACCTAGGTTTGTCTGGCTGCAAAACCCACACTCAGAACCACTCTGCTACATAGCTTTTAAACATTGTCACGTGATTTCCCATGGCCATTACATTTATTTTTAATGATTTGCATTTTTAAGAAAGCACACTTTTTGAGGTGTTATGATTTTTATTTATTTTTTCATTTTTGGGCTGTGTGGCATGTGGAATCTTATATTTCCCATCCAGGGATTGAACCCATTCCCCCTGTGGTGGAAGCACAGAGTCTTAACCACTGGACCACTATTATCATTGAATGCTGTGACTACTATGAAAGAGAAGTTGCCCCAAACCTGGTATAGGAAAAAATCTTTGCATATGATGTAATTTGCTACCTCTTTTTGGGGAAGAAATGAACATTCCAGTAAAATGTTTAAGTAATTTTCTGGTAAATATTAATGGAACAAAATCTTGTTCTAGGAAGCCTATCACGTATCTATCCTGCTGACTAATTCAAAAATCTAGCATCTTTAGCAAGCATTCTTTTCTTGTGTATTTCCCTGTAACATTTTCCTATAAAGAATGCATTTTTGATCACCTCACTAGAGGCTTTTGCCCTTGCACCAAGATTGTAATAAACTGTGACAATGCCAATAATTAAATAGCCTGAAGGGTTTCGATGAACACTATAGACTCACATCTCTGTTGTGGAACCTAGCTTTATTATAAATCCAATGTGTAAGGAGTCCTTCAACTGTCTATTTCTTACCAACCCTTTGCCAGCTTCTCCATTGTCTTCTCCACAGCACAACGATTTCTGTTTCCAACTGATTGGGACCAGAGACATGGAGATGGCTTAGTCTTTGCCTGTATTGGAAACTTGTCTTGGAACATGTTTTTCCTTAAATGATTCTGAACCACATCTCAACTGCTAAGTGAATTTTTTTTCAGAAAAGATGTCATGAGAGGGATGATTCATGAAGATAAGCTTAACTGCCCAAGATCTAGGCTGGAGAGAGGTGCATCGGGAGATAAAACCCCAGCTAATCTCTAAGATCAATGGCTTAATTTTGCTATCAACAGAAACTGCCTCACCAAATCCTGAAAACAAGAGAGAGCAGCCTCTTTGGAGTTGAAGTGAGCCATGATTAGGATAAATAAAAGGAGATACTGTACTTCCTGGGTGGGCAGTGAGTGGAAAGAAGTATTAAGAGGTTAAAAATATTTTGATACATTCACAGATAAAAGAGCCATGATTAAAGGACCCTGAAATTCTTGAGAATGTTGTTCCTGTTAATATGGTAATCAGGGATAAATTACATCCCCAATGTATTGTTGAAGATGCTGTTGGACTAAATAGATCATTGATCCAATCCAGAAAAGTTATCATTTCCTGTTTTTGTTTTGGTTGGGGGGGGGGTTGTTTTCATCATTTTGACAAAAATTATAGAGAAAGAAGCATATTACTTATTTAGCATATTGCTAAATTTCCAGTGATAAAGGAAGCAGGGCAGTTGACCACAAAGAAGGCTCAAACAGCATTATATATCATTCCCTAAGGTCCTCAGCATCAATAAGGCTGAAAAGTACGGTGTCTCAGAGTTCAGACTTGAGAATCTGAATTCCACCCAGCTCTGTTATATGCCAGACTTGAATTTTTCAGCAAGTAATTTCATCTCATTCAGCCTGTTTCCTCTTAAAGAAAATAGAAATACCTTTTCCACAGTGTAGGTGAAGCTATCTACTTCTGTTTTGTTTGTTTTTCTTTGTATCAATTTCTCCTAGGTTTTTTTTTAGTAATAATTTTCCTATAGAAAATAACCTCCCCTTAACTTTGATCCAAATAGTTCAGGTAAGATTGAACTCACAGAAGGAGCTCAAAGGGTCAGCAGGTAACACAGACCTGGTAATGGGAAAACCCATGCTGCAGTGATTGTTTCAGTGGTGGACATGTGACCTGAACCAGGCAAATCAGAATCAATTCTGGGACTTTTGCTGAGGTTATTAGAGAAACTCCTCTGGGGTTGTGTATTAGTTAGTTGGGCTGCCATGACAAAATACCATAAACTGGACAACTTAACAACAGAGATTTATTTCTCTCAGTTGTAGAGGCTGAGATTTCTAACATCAAGATGCTTGTAGGGTCAGTTTCTGTTGAGTATTCTTCCTGGCTTGTAGGTGGTTGCCTCCCCTCGGTGTCCCCATATGGTGGAGAGCACAAGCTTTCTGGTGTCTTCTTCTCTTATAAAGACACCAAGCCAATCAGACTAGGGCTCCAACCATACAACCTCATCTAACTTTAACTATCTCCTGATGCCTGGCTTGGTGAATTTTGAGCATTACTTTACTAGCATGTGAGATGAGTGCAATTGTGCAGTAGTTTGAGCATTCTTTGGCATTGCCTTTCTTTGGGATTGGAATGAAAACTGACCTGTTCCAGTCCTGTGGCCACTGCTGAGTTTTCCAAGTGTGCTGGCATATTGAGTGCAGCGCTTTCAGAGCATTAGCTTTCAGGATTTGAAACAGCTCCACTGGAATTCCATCACCTCCACTAGCTTTGTTTGTAGTGATGCTTTCTAAGGCCCACTTGACTTCACATTCCAGGATGTCTGGCTCTAGATGAGTGATCACACCATTGTGATTATCTTGGTTGTGAAGATCTTTTTTGCACTTTATCTTTTTGGGCTCCAAAATCACTGCAGATGGTGATTGCAGCCATGAAATTAAAAGACACTTACTCCTTGGAAGGAAAGTTATGACCAACTTAGATAGCATATTGAAAAACAGAGACATTACTTTGCCAACAAAGGTCTGTCTAGTCAGGGCTATGGTTTTTCCAGTAGTCATGTATGGATGTGAAAGTTGGACTGTGAAGAAGGCTGAGTGCCGAAGAATTGATGCTTTTGAACTGAGGTTGTTGGAGAAGTCTCTTGAGAGTCCCTTGGACTGCAAGGAGATCCAACCAGTCCATTCTAAAGGAGATCAGCCCTGGGTGTTCTTTGGAAGGAATGATGCTAAAGCTGAAACTCCAGTACTTTGGCCACCTCATGCAAAGAGTTGACTCACTGGAAAAGACTGTGATGCTGGGAGGGATTGGGGGCAGGAGGAAAAGGGGACGACCGAGGATGAGATGGCTGGATGGCATCACTGACTCAATGGACATGAGTTTGAGTGAACTCCGGGAGTTGGTGATGGACAGGGAGGCCTGGCGTGCTGCGATTCATGGGGTCGCAAAGAGTCGGACACGACTGAGCGACTGAACTGAACTGAACTGAACTGAACTGAAAGGCCCTCTCTCCAGTATAGTCACATTGGGTGCTGGGACTTCAACTTATGAATTTACTTGGGAGTGATACAAATCAGTTCACAGCAGGTTTGTTTTGCTGAGAGGATGTAAACATGGAGCTAATGGCATTCATCTCATAATTACACACAGACAACCTGAGAATAAGGCAATTTAGAAGGAAGTGGAGCAGAGAGAAAAAAGTGTCTGGATGATATCATCGAGGCTGTGTCATGTCTTTAGCTAACTATGTTCCAGAATTTTAGAGCTGCATTTTTGCCCTTTGCAATCCAAAGATTCTTGACTAATAGTGAGTTGTTGGGAAGATACAATGAAATTGCACTTATGAAATACTTAACACATTACCTGGAGAAGAGTAAGTGCTCAATAAATACAAGCTGTTATTATTACTATCAGTGATTGCATCAGTGACAAACTCAATTGATTTTGGATTTTTCTGAGACATCTAATGGAAATATGGAACAATTTAATCACCTGAAAAATGTTGTGAGGATAATTTAGAGAACTGTAAGTTTTATGGAAATTCATTTTTGAAGGGCAGAGGGTGGTTGGGCATATTGCTCTCCGCAAAAAAGAAACATCCGTAGCAGCACACAGCTCATAACTTTTAGAGAATGTGATTTGTCAATGACTTGAAGGAAAGGTCAGTAGAAATATTTTAAAATGGAGAGCTGAAGTTACAGAAGATGATTACTTTTGGCCCTCAAATCAGTTCAGCAAAGTATGAGCAGAAGGGAAAGGAAAAGAAACAGAAAAACATATAAAGTTTCAACAAACTATTTAGCTGTTTGAACAAACACAGATCAAAACTAGTGGACTGATGTTTCGGTTTTCATACTTGGTGAGATATTACATTGATGAAGAAAACAACTCTTGACATCACATTTATGATTGACTTTCATTAACATCACTAGATTTACTTTTTTTTTCTGTTTATTTATTTTACTTTACAATATTGTATTGGTTTTGCCATACATTGACTTGAATCCGCCATGAGTGTACATGTGTTCCCCATCCTGATAGAGTTGGACTGTGAAGAAGGCTGATCGCCGAAGAATTGATGCTTTTGAAGTGTGGTGTTGGAGAAGACTCTTGAGAGTCCCTTGGACTGCAAGGAGATCCAACCAGTCCATTCTGAAGGAGATCAACCCTGGGATTTCTTTGGAAGGAATGATGCTAAAGCTGGAACTCCAGTACTTTGGCTACCTCATGTGAAGGGTTGACTCATTGGAGAAGACTCTGATGCTGGGAGGGATTGGGAGCAGGAGGAGAAGGGGACGACAGAGGATGAGATGGCTGGATGGCATCACTGACTCGATGGATGTGAGTCTGAGTGAACTCCGAGAGATGGTAATGAACAGGGAGGCCTGGCTTGCTGCGATTCATGGGGTCGCAAAGAGGCGGACACGACTGAGCAACTGAACTGAACTGAACTGAGTGATGTTGAGCATCTTTTCATGTGTTTGTTAGCCATCTGTATGTCTAGATTTTCTTTTCTTGAATGGCAGAAAATATTCTTACTATTTTGCTTATAGAAATATCTTTTTCTGTACCGATCTCCTAAGGAACTCTATATTCCATTTAAAATTTTGATTTTGAACATTATATTTTAAGTTTAAATTGATTTCTCTCCCTCTACTCTCCCTATCCCCACCCCAGCTCCTTATAGGGGAAAATATTTTAAAAAAGATTCTGATATTTTAACCTAGAGCTTAAATAACTCTGTAATGCTTAGAGATATTAACAAGATGGCTGTCTTCATCAAGTGAGGAAAACCTAGCAAAATGTGTGTGTATATTAAGGTGGTGTAAGACATTTTCACAGTAATGAAAATATATAGTGATGTTATGGCAGAAAGTGAAGAGGAACTAAAAAGCCTCTTGATGCTCATCAAAAGGAGAAAGAGGAGAGTGAAAAAGTTGGCTTAAAGCTCAACATTCAGAAAATGAAGATCATGGCATCCGGTCCCATCACTTCATGGGAAATAGATGGGGAAGCAGTGGAAACAGTGTCAGGTTTTATTTTTGGGGGCTCCAAAATCAGTGCAGATGGTGACTGCAGCCATGAAATGAAAAGACGCTTGCTCCTTGGAAGAAAAGTTATGACCAAACTAGATAGCATACTGAAAAGCAGAGACATTACTTTGCCAACAAAGGTCCATCTAGTGAAGGCTATGGTTTTTCCAGTGGTCATGTATGGATGTGAGAGTTGGATGGTGAAGAAGGCTGAGCGCCGAAGAATTGATGCTTTTGAACTGTGGTGTTGGAGAAGACTCTTGAGAGTCCCTTGGACTGCAAGGAGATCCAACCAGTCCATTCTGAAGGAGATCAACCCTGGGATTTCTTTGGAGGGAATGAT